>JACXGI010008015.1:0-27150 GCA_016801175.1 Esox masquinongy
TCAGTTAGTCTGTCTCTGATCCAGTCAGTTTGTCTGTCTCTGATCCACAGACTGATCCAGTCAATTTATTGTTTCATTCACATCAGATTTGGCAGGAGCCACAGCTCTTATTTGTGGTGTATGTGCTGAAAGAGTATTATTTATTCCAAAATATGGAGTAATATAGAAGGATTAGGTACAGAATGTATTGCACTAATTATTATTCCCCTGTGCTACTTACCTATATTTTAGACTCTGTGTGTATGTGTGTGTGTGTGTGTGTGTGTGTGTGTGTGTGTGTGTGTGAGAGAGAGAGAGTAGGCTGGGGCAGGGGAAGTCTCATTTCCACTTTGTAGAGTAGTGTTTGACCTTTCCCCACTTCTCCATCCGGACAGCTTTCATACCAGGCTGCCCCCTAGCTGTTAACTGGGAACACACTTCTTTCTCTGTCCCTCTGTCTCTCCCCAGACCCCCCACCCCCTACCCTGTTTCCTCTCTGCCAGTTCTCTCCTCCCTTCTTGTTCTAGTCTGTTCTGGTTATTGGAAGCTACACATTAGTGGGGCTTTTGTTCTAGTTTATAGTATAGTCAAACAGTCGTGCACATACAATGTCGACATTTATCGAAACACTACTAAGCACACATATGGTTCTCTAAGGCAGGAAAGATCTAGGTCTATACATATGGTTCTCTAAGGCCGGAAAGATCTAGGTCTATACATATGGTTCTTTAAGGCCGGAAAGGTCTAGGTCTATACATATGGTTCTCTAAGGCAGGAAAGATCTAGGTATATACATATGGTTCTCTAAGGCAGGAAAGATCTAGGTCCATATATATGGTTCTCCAAGGCAGGAGAGATCTAGGTCCATATATATGGTTCTCCAAGGCAGGAGAGATCGAGGTCCATGTATATGGTTCTCCAAGGCAGGAGAGATCTAGGTCCATGTGGTTGTTGTGGGGTGGAGCCTCCCATAAAATTAGATCACTCCAAATTAACATCTATATTACTGTACATGTCTATCCAAACTGAGAAACGTCTATGTATGACTTATAAACAAGCCACTAGAATTAATATCCTTTCTTCATGGAAGAAAGGATATTAATTCGACAGAAATCTCCAGCAGAAAAAATGTATCTAGCTAGCAGTGACGTGTTGTTCCATGATTTCCTGATTTGACAAAAGGACCACTTAGAAGTTATAGGGAATGTTTAATTTACCCACTGATGGAATGTAGGCTTTCATCAAATTGACAGGAGTTTGGTGATTTGTTTTTCTGGGGGTGGATTTAAAATCTAATGTCATTATTTGGGAGTCACCACAATGATGTTGATTCATCCATCAAGTTTTCACCCATCACAGCAAATTTAACTCTGTAGCTGTTTTAAAGTCATCAGTGTCGTCATGGTGACATCCCTGAGCAGTTCCCTTCCGGTCCCACAGCTCAGTTCTGCTGGTTTAATACATCATCCGCAACATAATTATTAACGTGACCAAGCTTTAATATTCAATGTTACATTTCTTATTATTTTCCCATCTATCAATCATTGCTGTTGGAGCCATTCAAAAGGTTCCATGGTCTTTGTAGTTGAAAGGGTGCATTTATTTGAATACTCGACCTGGGGACCTTGTGTGGTATGTGGGGGACAAATGACGAAAGTGTAGTCATTATAAAATAATGCAAATCCCTATAATTCCACACAGAGTCCATGTACAGTGGATATAAAAAGTCTACACACCCCTGATAAAATGCCAGGTTTTTGTGATGTAAAAGAATGAGACAAAGATAAATCATGTCAGAACTTTTTCCACTTTTAATGTGACCTATAATGTGAACAATTCAATTGAAAAACAAACTGAAATGTTTGAGGGGGAAAAATGCAAAATAAATACAATACAAAAATAAACTGGTTGCATAAGTGTGCACACCCCCTTATAACTGCGGATGTGGCTGTGTTCAGAATTAACCAATCACATTCAAACTCATCTTAAATAAAAGTCATTACACACCTGCCATCATTTAAAGTGACTCTGATTAATCACAAATAAAGTTCAGCTGTTCTAGTAGAATTTTCCTGACATTTTCTTAGTTGCATCTCAGAGCAAAAGCCATGGGCCGCAGAGAGCTTCCAAAGCATCAGAGGGATCTCATTGTTGAAAGATATCAGTCAGGAGAAGGGTACAAAAGAATTTTCAAAGCATTAGAAATACCATGGAACACAGTGAAGACAGTCATCATCAAGTGGGGAAAATATGGCACAACAGAGACATTACCAAGAACTGGTCATCCCTCCAAAATTGATGAAAAGACGAGAAGAAAACTGGTCAGGGAGGCTTCGAAGAGGCCTACAGCAACATTAAAGGAACTGCAGGAATTTCTGGCAAGTACCGGCTGTGTGCTACATGTAACAACAATCTCCCGTATTCTTCATATGAATGGCCTACGGGGTAGGGTGGCAAGACGGCCTTTTCTTACAAAGAAAAACATCCAAGCCCGGCTGAAGTTTGCAAAAACAAACATCATGTCCTCCAAAAGCACGTGGGAAAGTGTTATGGTCTGATGAAACCAAGGTTGAACTTTTTGGCCATAATTCCAAAAGGTATGTTTGGTGCGACAAACAACACTGCACATCACCCAAAGAACACCATACCCACAGTGAAGCATGGTGGTGGCAGCATCATGCTTTGGGGCTGTTTTTCTTCAGCTGGAACCGGGGCCTTAGTCAGGGTGGAGGGAATTATGAACAGTTCCAAATACCAGGCAATTTTGGCACATAACCTTCAGGCGTCGGTTAGAAAGCTGAAGATGAAGAGGAAGTTCACCTTTCAGCATGACAACGACCCAAAGCACACATCCAAATCCACAAAAGCATGGCTTCACCAGAAGAAGATTAACGTTTTGGAATGGCCCAGCCGGAGCCCAGACCTGAATCCAATTGAACATCTGTGGGGTGATCTGAAGAGGGCTGTGCACAGGAGATGTCAAATCTGATAGATTTGGAGCGCTTTTGCAAAGAAGAGTGGGCAAATATTGCCATGTCAAGATGTGCCATGCTAATAGACTCCTACCCAAAAAGACTGAGTGCTGTAATAAAATCAAAAGGTGCATCAACAAAGTATTAGTTTAAGGGTGTGCACACTTATACAACCGGGTTGTTGTGAGTTTTTTATTTTTTATTTTTCCCCCTCAAAGATTTCATTTAAATCCCACTTTGTAGAACTGAATACTTTCACTTTACTTATAGATGTTTATCTCTCCTGGACATACTTGTCATGCTAATGAGAGCTGCTCCCACTCCCTCTTCCCTCTCCTCCTGATCCTCTTTCTCCTCTTCCTTCTCCCCTCTTCCTACTCTTTCTCCTCCTCCCCTATCTCCTCTTCTTTCTTATCCTCCTCCTTCTCCTCTCGTCATCCTCTTAATGCTCGTCCTCCTCCTCCCTGTCATCGTCCTCCTCTTCTCTCTCTCATCGTCCTCCTCCTTTTCTCCTCCCTCTCTCAGTGTCCTCCTGTTCTCTGCCTCCCACTCTCATTGTTCTCCTTCTCTTCTCCTTCTCCCCCTCTCATCGTCCTCCCTCCTCCCAACATTCCCTAGGCTCTGCCTAAGAGCCCCTTGTTGTAAGTAGACTTCCCCAGGATATGAACACATAAACCAGATAGAGTCTGAGCCACATTAGCTGCCACAACACCATTGTGCTGTCTGCACCCCTCTGTACCCCTCTGCTCCGCTCTCCCATGTTAGCATAAGCTTTCCTGTTTTCCTGAGCCGCAAACGGTCTTTACGAGGAAATCTTTCAACAAACGTGTGTGTGTTTTTGTGTTCCCAAACTAGGAGAACTGCGTGGGTCCAGAAACTAGCTGGCCAGTGGGCCTTCCTGACTAAGAAAAGGTTTCTTGGTTTCTTTCTGTTTGGTCCCTTGGGTTTTGAAAGGACGTGCTGGTGACATTAACCGAGTATTGAGGCTCTCATTGTGTTAGTACTGCTCATTTCCTGTTGATGTGTTTGGCTATTCACACCATGGATAGCGCTACTCCTGAAATCAGAAAGGTACATCATGGCTATGACACACTCTCTCTCTCTCACACACACACACACACACACACACACACACACACATCCAGGCCATGTCTCAGTTCTGGAGGTATAATGTTACAGATATGGTTGTGTCTTTGTCCACCTTCTTGACCCCCCACCTCCTTGTAACCTCCCCCATCAAATCTGAACCAATCTCTCTGCAATGTGGTTTGGGTTGAAGAGACCACCGCAGGCCTCCCCGCATACACACACACACACAAACACACATAGAAACACAGACTCAGTCAGACAGACACACTGTCTCACACACACACTCACAAACTCACACAAACAGTGGTGCCTGTTAACCATAACGGGTCTTTCTCATCGATTACACCCAGAGGTTCACTAAATCAGATTCAGGGCAACATATGAACCCCCCCCCCCACACACACACACCCACAGTCTCTCTTTCTTACACACACAGACACACACATACACAGTCTCACACATGCTTTCTCTCTCACACAAACGCAATCATATACTGTAGTCATATAACCTACAGCACACTATCTATTACAAATTTGTTAGTTGGGATTACAAATCGGGTCACTCAACTTCTCAGTGCTGATTGGCAGACAGCTGTGGTATAGTATATGAGACCGTATACCACAGGAATTACATCACCAAGCTTTTCACTGCACTCATTTCGCTGGGATCCGGTTTATAATAGCAGTAAGACAGCTTAGGTGTTCATATCCAGGCATTCCGGTGTGCGTTCTGCCTAACAACCACCCTTAGCTGTGTTATACTGGTCATATCCCACACCCCCTTGGGCCATATTGCTAAAGTATATTACTCTTATCTGTCTGGGATAAGAGTGATATGCCTTTATCTTCCTGGTTTAACAAATCCTTTCTTCATTTCCATGTGCATGGTCAGACCTCAGGACTAGAGTGGCATTTCAAACCGTGCTCAAAGCTATCCTCCATTGTGGCCTGTAGATGACAGTTGGCTGGTAATTCCCCCTTAACTGCCCCCATCCGTCTGGTAGGACTGACAGCCTGACAACCACAGGACCTGTATCACTGCCCAAGCATTAAGACTGCAAGCTGTCAAAGGTTCCTGTCTTTGTTTCCCAGGGATTTGTATACACGTCGCAACTGGGACCTGTCTTATCGCCCCATCCGTTTGCATTGGTCCCCATTTCCTGTCCGCAAGGAAACCGTTTCATTGTTGGTGCCTTTGAGAATGTATCCCTTTGTCTCTTCTTTATTTCAGGTTCATCGTCTATGTAGTGCATCCACTCTCAAATCAAATCTGCTCCTCATCATATAACACCTAGATAAGACTGCGACTCTGTTCCTAAGGGAAATGGTCCACTCTTGTGTATCTACACATACAATAATACACACACTATATATTGTGTGTGAAGGGCCCTGCCCTAAGGGGAGGTGTAGTTCTCTGTTTCCCTGCTGGCTGGCCTTGATTAGAGAGGGATCACTCTCAGTCCCCAGCGACACCCCTCAACACACACACACACACCTCTCAAAGTCTTATGTGTCCTACCCAAAATTCACCCTCTTCCAAGGTCACTGACTCAGCCTCACCCCACTCCACTGTCTCTCCTCTCCCCATTCATTGGGTTTGTCAGGGGATCCGGTCTGGTTGCCATGAAAGTTAATGAATGATGGATTATTTGATCTTCGGTGGCCGATCTGGGTAGGACGCATTGATCGTGACAGGGGGATAACTTTGTCAAACTGAAATCTAGTTCGTCGATGTCTAACTTCACAGCCTCATAACAACCACTGTCCACACGCGCACACACACACACACACACCCTGCCACCAGCCTCCCAGACAGATCAGCTCCACACCCATGCAGACACATGTTCCCTTTAACAGAAGGTCCACTGCTAAATAGACTGTAGAACTACCATGGCATTTAACCCCTTCACACGATCAGAGAGAAAAAAGCTTGTCTGTGTGTGTGTGTGTGTGTGTGTGTGTGTGTCTGTGTGTCTGTGTGTGCATGGTTTGTGACCTAGCTGAGCGGTTACGGGGTGTGTCTCAGCTAAAGTTAGTGTTTTATGACATCACATATGTGCGCAGCCGCTATTTCCAGAGAGGTGTCTCTTGCTCTGACGTCAAGAGGTGGAGAATAGAAGCGTTTTTTCCTCTCTTCTGTTGCACCTCATTTGAGGCCTTATAAATCAGGTCTCCACCTGCAAACAGTGTTCACAGGCCCCTGGACACACTGACAAGGAGCTCATTAGAGCACACAGCCAGACCCTCGGATACCTCTCAAGGTGTGTGTGTGTGTGTGTGTGTGTGTGTGTGTGTGTGTGTAAAGACTGGTCAAGAGCACCCCTGCAATTGCACCCCACCCCCCTTTCACTAAAGCTGTTCCCCATCTGTTCATAAAATACGTTCAATACCTGTGTTTCAGCTCCCAACAGGCGCTGGGACAAGTGCACTCTGACTTGAACCTGCACAAAAGATTGAGTCTTTTCCCTTTTTTAAGGGATCATTTCGCCTCTCTGCCTGGTTAGTTTTCAGTGACTGTTTTCACACATAAAGTGAAGGGCCTGGACTGGATCAGTTCGGACTGCCTAACACATAAACGGCAGCGGTGGCAGTAGCTCTGTTCCAGTGACTGTTACACTACATTGTCAACTGCAGAGGAGTGGGGGAGAAAAAAGACCAATCCCTGTGAGCACAGTGTGCAGAGTGTGACAGCGAGCACCTCGAAGACCAAAGCGTGGACATCGAAGACCGAAGAACAACCTCTCGCACCATCAGTATCTTAAATCACTCTGGTAGTCAGAAGGTGTTTGCCTTATTGTTGATGTTCTTTACGTTGAACACACAAGTTGTTTCGTACTACGTGAGCTCAGGCGGCATCTTGTCATTTTCAGTGCTAACAGACTTTTCTTTGGTTTCCTACGAGCCAGTTAACAGTGGGCCGACCTAGCAGTCGGTCATAGTGTGAGGCACAGCTGCAACTTTGGGGCACACTTAGCGTGTGGAGACATGAACCTCCCTTCTCACCTCAGACCAGAAACCTTATTTCCATATTTGCTCACAAAACACGGCACCCGCCACCACGCCATCTGTCATTGACACTACACCTTCTGCAAGCGCTCACTCGTCAACCAAGGTGGCTTTTCAGACTTTACAATCCAGAGAATTGACCAAGAGAGTAAATACTTAGTTAAGACATTCTGTGAACTTTGCAAGACCTTTGCAAGAGTCCACTTTCTTGGGTTTCTCCCCTACACTTACTCTGCAGTCATTTAACTGAAGTAGAAGACCTACTGATACCCAAAGCACAAGATTTAAAACCATAAAATTACACCACAGAAATAAACTGGGACGTTTTGACCAGAATATGAGTTTGTCAAATTTTTTAGGACAAAAATGTCGATATCATACAACCAATTGAAATGACCACAACTTAAATGGTAAAATTATGAGGGTGGGTTGCCTCAGAGAACCCAAGACATAGAAGTTGAGGTGAGTGGAGACTGATTATGAGCCAGTAATGAGAAGCTGTAGCCAGCCCTGTCTCGTCTCAGATCCCAGAGGATCTGCCCGGCAACCAGCGTAGTATCAGTTCCAACAGATTTCTCCACCAGAAGAAAGGAGATCTTCTTAAGACCCTTGCCGAGGAGCAGAAACGGTAAAGTTTTCACATCTCATTGGGGGTTTCCTACTCCTGCGACCCAGCTCCTCTGAGGGCATAGGTTAGTCGATAGCCACCTGGGTCATGTTTGTTAGGGCAACAGAAAGTGTTATAAAGCATTTGAATTCTTCCATTTCATGCCTAATTAGCACTACCCGGTAGTCTTCAGACTGTCTCTCTCTCTCAACGGTCATAGGCCTGTTTCACACCGATCCCGCTACTGCCCTACAAAGTCTTGTTTTTCATTTGACTTCTTGTCTAATGTCACCAGGCCTTCATCAGGCTGTCGTTCGGTCAATGCTATTTGCTTGTAGACACTGGATGGGTATGGTGGATCATCTGTTGCGCCTCCCTCAGAAAGCGCAAACCTCTCTGTCCTACTTGGCAGCGCCGTGTTGTTAGCTGCGGTGATTGCCCAGCAGTTAGGATGCGCGCTGTACTCTTTGTCTAGAGCAGCCAGGTTCATTTTTCTCCAGCAGTAAATACATAAAATGGTGGCAGCTCTCGATGAACTCCCCTGGTTTCTTCCCCACAATGAGCCCCTCTTCATTCCTCTCCTCCTCTTCTACTGTTTTCCTCCATCTCCTGTCGTCTCTTTCTAAGAGGTAACCTGAAACCCGCTCCCTCGTTCCCGGGGCGGCCCAGAGGTTACAAAGGGTGATCAATATGTGCCAAAGAAAGTCTTTAGACAAGTGAAAGAAGCCGCATTTCTGGACCTTCCCCTCCTCCCTTCTCCTTTCCATTCCTTTTGCTGCCCAGAGGAGCAACAAGGTTAGGGGCCCTTGGCAGATAATGTTCTGTCTACTGACAGATACAGACACACACACACATGCTGAGAGGTGCACACTGTGTTAAGGAAATCCAAAATGCACCTTATATGGAGTAAGTGGTCAACGTTACCCTGTTTGTAACTGCTGAGAGGCTTAGAAGGTTCTGGTTCTATCTGTTTTGCCCATTGGAATTCAGGCCATGGTTTGGTGACAGAAGAAATGAAACTAACAATTACAATTCCTCCATGCTTAGCTGTCTTAATCACATACTTAAGAAGATAGCGGCTCCGCGTTGCTGTCTTTTACAGCTCATGTCTGACCAACCTGTGTGTTTTTCAACAGGTGGTGGATGAGATGGGCAACGTCAAGTTCTGCCTGGATGCAGGCTCGGAGGCCGGTGGGAGCTGGCTCAAGTACGTACGCACCGCCCCCACCTTTGAGGAGCAGAACCTGGTGGCGTGTCACCTCAGTGGAGACCAGGTGAGTGGCGCCTCCTTCCTCCTATGGCTACCTGAGTTTATTGGTTGGGGCTTAAAATGGCACCTCCCTCCTCTTATCAGCTTCTAGGTTTTCCCCTCTCCTCCCTCCCCATTGTAACATTGTAGAGTACTAAATGCATGCAATCTGTAATGCAAGCACTCTGGATTAGAGTGTCAGCTGAACAACTGAAACATCAAATATTTAGTGGTTGGGAAGCAGACATGTCGGATAGTTGATGGAGTGTCTGTTGTCATTGCCTACCTCGTTGTGATGACCTGTGGACTGTGTGTACTGATGACATAAGGCTGCTGTTATGTCATCAGTACAGAAGCATCTCCGCACCTGTGTGTGTGTGTGTGTGTGTGTGTGTGTGTGTGTGTGTGTGTGTGTGTGTGGGTGTGTGGGTGTGTGGGTGTGTGGGTGTGTGGGTGTGTGTGATTCGTGAGTATAAGAATGGTTCTATTGTGTGTTCAGAGGAAGTGACTCATGTTAAGAGGTAGAGCGATAATACATTGACACTCCTCCGTCTTGTAATCACCCCGGGTCCTTCTCTGGAAGCTGCCCCACTTTGCCCGTCCAAAAAGGAAACCTGGAAAAGGAACTCCTGGAGGAAGTTTATACTCAGCCCCCAGCTTGCGTGTTAATCTGCACTGTCATGCTCTCTCCTTATAGGAGCTGTGGACTATGCTACCATTCCACAAACAACGAAAATCCCAATGATGAATCTGTGATAGTTGGGTGATGGAATCAAATACAGTTTTAAAATAAAAAAGGGACCTTTTCATTACTATTTTGTGGTTGCATTCAGTATGATTACTAAGCAAATGATACTGGTTGGTATTCTCTGAGCTGTTTCCCTGTCTCTATCCTGGTACTCTGTCTCTGTCCCCTCTCTGTGTCCTGATGTCCTGTTTCTGTCCTGTGTCTATGTCCCCTGTCTTTGTCCACTGTCTCTGTCCCCTGTCTTTGTCAACTGTCTCTGTCCCCTGGGTCTATCAGTTGGTGTCAGTAGTAGACTTTACTAGTGTCTCTATTCATCTCTGCTGACGGTAACATATGAGACACTATTGGCCCCCGGAGGTCCAGAGTGAACTGGGGCCATCCTGAAAATCATTTTAGTCAGACATTATAGTCTGTAATCCTGTTCACATTTTCACATCAGTGTCCCTTGTTACTACTAACCCAAGCAGCCTGAAAAGGCTCACTACTTCCTAGATATGACCCAGTATGTCCTGTCTACTCAGACAGAACCAACACATAAGGGGTTCAGATCCACTGGTTCAGATCCAGCAGTTCAGGTTCACTGGTTCAGATCTAGTGGTTCAGATCCACTGGTTCAAATCTAGTGGTTCAGGTCCACTGGATCAGGTCCACTGGTTCAGGTCTAGTGGTTCAGGTCCACTGGTTGAGGTCCACTGGTTCAGATCTAATGGTTCAGATCCTGTAGTTCAGGTCCACTGGTTCAGGTCTAGTGGCTGAGGTCCACTGGTTGAGGTCCACTGGTTCAGATCTAATGGTTCAGATCCTGTGGTTCAGGTCCACTGGTTCAGGTCTAGTGGCTGAGGTCCACTGGTTGAGGTCCACTGGTTCAGATCTAATGGTTCAGATCCTGTGGTTCAGGTCTAGTGGCTGAGGTCCACTGGTTGAGGTCCACTGGTTCAGATCTAATGGTTCAGATCCTGTGGTTCAGGTCCACTGGTTCAGGTCCACTGGTTTAGATCTAATGGTTCAGATCCTGTGGTTTAGTTCCACTGGTTGAGGTCCACTGGTTCCGATCTAGTGGTTCAGGTCCACTGGTTCAGGTCTAGTGGTTGAGGTCCACTGGATAAGGTCCACTGGTTCAGATCTAATGGTTCAGATCCTGTGGTTCAGGTCCACTGGTTCAGGTCCACTGATTCAGATCTAATAGTTCAGATCCTGTGGTTCAGGTCCACTGGTTGAGGTCCGCTGGTTCAGATCTAGTGGTTCAGGTCCACTGGTTCAGGTCCACTGGTTCAGGTCTAGTGGTTGAGGTCCACTGGTTCAGGTCCACTGGTTCAGATCTAATGGTTCAGATCCTGTGGTTCAGGTCCACTGGTTCAGATCTAATGGTTCAGGTCCAGTGATTTTGATGAGTGGTTTAGGTCTAGTGGTTTAGGTCTAGTGGTTTAGGTCCAGTGATTTTGATGAGTGGTTTAGGTCTAGTGGTTTAGGTCCAGTGATTTTGATGAGTGGTTTAGGTCTAGTGGTTTAGGTCCAGTGCTTGGTTCTCTTCGGTTTTTTTTGTCTGTACTTCGTAGGCTGCCTTGCTTTGTGAGGCGTTGTTTTGTCTAGTGGCTTGCGGACACAACCTTATCATTTATTTACAAACATCACATACACACAATGCAAAAATTCATAATTCATCGAACTTTGTACTTTAGCACTTTTTTGATCAGCATGCACAATGGATGAGTGTATAGAAATATGCACACGACAAGCAAATTCAAATACGGCGTTAACCTTTTAAAACACATGAAGATCATTTATTTACTCGTTTACTCCTAAGTCAGTAATGTTGTAAGGGTATAAGAAAATACATGGATAATCATGAATATTTAAACAGTTATGGGGAAGTACAGCATTTTGATATTATTTCATAAAATGGGATGAAAATGCTTTAAGGGTTGTCAATACTGGACTAAGACTAAATGAATGATTTTAATTTTCCTGTTTGATTAATTGATTGTGAAGTGACAGGTGTGTGTGTGTGTGTGTGTGTGTGTGTGTGTGTGTGTTTGCAAGTGTGTGTTGTGTGTGCAGGTTTTTATGTGCGTACAAGTATGTGCACAAATAGGTAAGGCCTTCCTTCCTCAATAGGCCCCAGCCTTCCAGAGAGCCCATTGACCTCTGAACCCTACAGCCCTCATTTCTCAAGATGCTCTTAAGCTGCTTGTCATAACAACATCAAGTACAACTGAGCCCTGAGTCCTGCCAGCTCCTTCTGCTTGAAACGCCACAGAAAGCACGCACACACACACACACACACGCACACACACACACACACACAAACACACACACACACACACACACTCAATTCATTATAAACCTGAAGGTTAAGCAAATGGAGCCAGTTAGGCAGTTAGCTTGTGTGTGTGTGTGTGTTTGTGAGTGTGGTTGTGTGTATGTGTTTCTTGAAGACGGACAGAGACAAAGTTGTTTAGGAGCATCCCAGCTCTACTACGATTTCCACCTATGAATTGCAAGGTCACATAGAATCGCAGGAGGCCTTTTCCCCATAACTCAAGCCTATCCTCTGAAACAGAGCCTGTTCTGTCTGCAGTGCCAGGCTACTTAGCTCATAGAGCGGAAGGAAGCATTGAGCATGTCCACCCTCTTGTCACACGGTACTCTCTTTTGTGTCTCAAGAAGACCAGGCCTCCTACACCCCATGTTGTTTGATCTCCCCTTTTTCCCTGGTTTGATCTCCCCTTTTTCTCTGGTTTGATCACACTCTAGCGCTAAATAGACCGTTGTGTGTGTCCGTGTGTAGTTGCGTGTGCGTGCGTGAATACGCGTGCATGAAGGGGACAGTGGGGGATTATTCTGGACCCTAGTGGCATTGATGGATGACGCATCTGTCCCCCGGACACTCGAAAGAGACGAGGAGAGGTCAAGACTTGTCTGAGGACTGTCAGGCCAGTACTGTCACAGAGGCTGCTCATATCACAATACCTCACACAGACGGCTTCAAAAAGACATTTCCTACGGGGAATAATTATAAAAACTCTTTTGAGTTGTTTATGTAAATTTGTACCGTCTTTGCTACGATTTTTTGTTGAATAATAATTACATTATATCAGTACGCATTGTGTAACAGTTACGATATTTTGTGGGCATTGTTGTAGTAACTGCCAGACGACTATGACATTATTTCACGACTATGTCGATTTGCTTAGCCTAATTTCTAAACAGAATGGGCTGCCGTTCAGCATTAAATTAAAACTATTGTCTGAATATAGACTATGTTTTGAGGGGGAAAAATCCGTGTATGACTTAAGAACAATTAAACATAGCCGAAATGTTGTATTTGCACGTATTATTGAATATTATTTGAATAAATACATTTTAAAAAAATCTTAATTGGGCCTGTTATCCTCTGTCAAATTTTGGATTACTTTTTTAATTTGTCGGAAGAAATAATAGAATGCTAAAGGAATAAGGGTAAAATATATGAAATAAAATGCATTTACGTTATAAATATATAGACTATATAATATACTTTAGAAAAATAATATTGTCATTGTTAAACATTTATTATTATAGTAAACCTTGTCCCTGTATTTTGTTGCAGGCAATTGCGAGTTAAAATTGCACATTATCGAATTACTTTGAAGTTGAAATGCTTAAATATATAGGGCTCACACGCTGCAACTCAATAAACAGTTTATACAATGTTGATACCAATTATTCTGAAGGTATCCAAATGTTGCATGCCCTTGTTTAGCCTACGTCTTTCGAACAAATATGTGTACTCTTGCACAAACTGTGAAAAGCATCTGGTGAAAGATAGCAAGTAAAAACAGGTGTAGCAACTTGTGTTCAAAGCCTGAACTAAAACACATTGCTCAGCGTTGTTTCGAAAGCCTTTAAAACACCATTGGCTGCGGTGCGCCTTGCGCACCTACCTGCTTTTATCGTCCGCGTGTGTGTTCTTAAAAAGTATTTGACCGCGTTAGATACATTATTTTCATCAATAATAGATGAATCTGGTGGTGAGAGCTGAGACGGGGCTGTGGGGAGGGGTCTCCTCCGCAGATCAGTCAATCCTTTGGTTTGAGATAAGAAGGGGAGGAGTAGGCTAGTGGCCGTCGGATAACTCCGGGCGCTCGGAGGGGGCAATAGGGAATTACTAATGAGAGAGAGCTCACCTCTTCATCAAAGACGCGCATACACAGACTATAGAGTGGCGGCTTCAGCTTCAACCAGGGACGACACTCCGCTGCATGCTTGCCTGTCTGGCCGCCTGCCTCATCTCTCTCCCCGGCCCTGCCTGCCGCCCCAGCCCCGGCCTCTCTCCTGTAATGATACTATGGGTTGTGTTGCCAACTCTACCGGGACACAGCTGCTGTTACAACTGGAAGCTCTAAGAACCGCGGCGCAACTTTCCCAACTCTACCAGCTTACGGAGAACAGCAAGGTCAGAGATAAACATGTCTATCGTAAATAGATAATAAAATAATAATAATAATACCGACAATAAATACATTTGTTTTTAATAGGCTTGTCTTCTGAGAGTTTTTAAATATTTGGCCTAGCCTGTAGTAGACTACAACTCTTCGCTGTCACAACAGAGAATAGGGCCGATAAAAGTATTGGATGAAGTTATTGCAGCTTTACAATTCTGTGTGGATGTGTGTTCTAACCTCTCAGAGCCTACTGTTCTGCTGTTTGAAGGCCTGCATGTGAATTAAATCGTTTAAGTTGGTGGTGAGCGCCCCCATCTGTCAGCAAAGAACTGGTTTTAAAACATTTCACTGTACATGTGTATTGTTCATTGCTTGTTGTTTGTATGGAACGGTACATGTTTGTTCTAAAATCAGCCACATTTCCTATTCAATTCAACATTTTCAGTTGAAATTCGTAAAATTTTGAGATTTGGTGATACAAATTTGTGATATTTGTATTATGCTATTGTGTTGTCATTAGGCCTAATTATCATGATCATTTTGCTCTTTCTATGTAAAAAGCAAAAACATGTATTGCAAACTCTGTGTTTCAGTGGCTCAGTTTAAATCAAGTGTAGGCCTACATGTTTGAGACAGGTTATATTTTTGAAAGGTGCACGGATATACATACAAGTTGTTGTATAAACAAATGCACTCCAGGAGAGATTATTTGACTTAACATTTCGTTTCATTGTCTAAGCTACGTCGAGTCCAAAGACTAGTAAGGCCTACTAGCCACGGTCCTTTAATTTAAACCGTCTAGAGTTGTGGAATTGTGCTTTTACCTGGCTCATTTAATTAACAATAAAGCCTAACCTTTTGCGCGTTGATCATGAACACTGATAACAATGGGTTTCAAAAGGGAGTTTTAAAACCTAGAGGTTTATTGGATAGCTTTTCTACTGTGGAAATGGTTGTATTTTTAATTGTCTGCGATATTTAATATATATTTATATATATATATATGAATAATGGTGTTCCATCATTTTCACATTTTAAATTATGAACAATATGTTGCATGTATTTAATAAAAACGAAAAAAGCCAATGTATCATTAACATTAGCTTGCAGTGCAAATGATACTATAAGATTAAGTCTTATTTTATAAATCCAGATATAGCCCCAAAAAAATCCCAATATTATATAAACGAATAATGCGCAAAGAATAATTGTTATCAGGTCTATTGTTCTTGGCAAATATTAATTGTTGTTATTGTTATTTCAAATAATAATAATAACAACGATCATATTGACCTTATCAACGGACATGAATATTATTCATTCGCAACAGACTATAGCTTTTTGTAGACAACTAGACAGCCCCTAACTGTTTTTTCTTCCAACCCTTTTTCTTTTACAGCTTTATTATAAAGCTATTAGGGATATTGAAGTGGGGGAGGAGCTACTGGTGTATATGAAGGACGGAATTTTCCCCGAGGGATCGATGGCACCGAACCTAGAAGGTAAGATTAATGCGCATCATTAACGCATATTTTAAACAAACTCCAAACGAACATTCTGCGCGGTTTCCTTGGTCAATGCAGCGGTAAACACATCTTTCACACAGGATTCAGTGAGGTACAGTATTGACACAGTGGATAAAGATGAACCAAAATCACTTTTTAAAATAAATAATTTCAAATACAGAGCTATATTGTAGAAGGCATATGTGCTATGCTCTGCGCGCCTACTTCTGTTAAAAATATTTTTTCTATAGTATACAAATACAATTGCTCAGAGGTGTTTTGCTTAATAAATAATAAATCAAATTATCAAAAAAGTAGGGGTCACAATTATTGACATCTAAATGTCAGTACCATTCTATATACTTCACCTTGCAAAGATTTAGGACTGAGCCTTTCTCTAAAATGTTTTATGAGTTTTATGAGAACACACTGGGAGGATCTTTCATACAGAATCCTTCTAGATCTTTGATATCCTTTGTCTGCACTTATTACCTGCCCTCTTCAATTCAAACAACAGTTTTTCAATTGGTTTCAATTTCAGAGACTTCGAAACCAAATGCTAAGCAAAATGTTGATTTTTACGACAAATTAACCATTTCTTTGTGGATTTCAATGTGTGCCTGGGTTTTGTCTTGTTAAGGTCAGCATGTGGCTGTGTTAAGCTCCTGAAAGAGGTGTTTGGCCGATATATATTGGGTACTGGGTAAAGTTCATGAAGCTGCTGACCTTAACAGTAGGCAACCAGGACCAGAGGAAGCAAATCAGCACAAGTATGTCTAAGATCTACAGCCATTATTTTAAAGTAGATGGGAGTTGTTTTCTGGTCATGCATTATTGTGTCCAAAGAGCTCTCATCTCATGTCATCTGACCATTGGTTCCAATCCAAGTGCCAAGGCTGTCTTCACTCAGAACAAAGGCCCCAAAAGGGTTCTTCTGCTTTCCCTATGATAAAGTCATTTTTGTTGCTGAAGTAGGTGTTTTGGGATTTTTTATGAACAATTTATGTTCATCTTTATCAGTGTTGTCAACACTTTGTCATCTCACTGTATGGTTAAGTTACTGCTTTTGGATTTGAATTTCAGGACAATTTCGTTGTAAATGTATTCCCCAAAATGAGTGATTGCCTTCTCCAATTAATCTTTCTATGGTGAAAATAATTTTGGCAGCATATTACCAGCATGTGTCCCCTTCAGAGAGTATAGTGACTTATTATGTTTGTATTTTTGTGATATATTTGTCCTCCTGAAAATAGATCTGATGTCTAGTATATACAACAAAGTATGTCACCATCCGTCTTTGAAGACTTGTTGTTTCTATTGGGATGAATAACCAAACTCACCAACTCTTACTGTGGACATTGTTAACCTATATGGCCCTGCTAGACAATTGTTGATTCTCAAATGAAAGGTATGTTACTTGGACTTTTGATTGGTAAAACCTTCGACATAGTAGTTTGTAGGATTATTTCAAAATTCGGTAGTGCACATTCATTTAAAATCATTCAGTGTCATCGGGATGATTTAGGCAGTTTATGTTTACAAGGATATTTGTCCATTTAGCTCAGCTCTAGTGGTCTCACATTCCCAAATCACCCTACTTATGGTCTGTTAAAATACTTATAGACATAGTTAAAATAACTATGTCTATAAGTATTTTCTTATAGACATAGTTAAAATAACCTACTCCTACACATAGTTAAGACGAAATACTCAGGCATAGTTAAAATACAGTACTTATAGTGAAAAAGAGTACTCACAGGCGTTGTTTAAATACCCTATTTATAGATAGTTAAAATACAGTACTTGTATACGTAGTTATGGTCAATGGGCCTAAGGCCATTTAATAAAGGTGTTAAAACTATTTCAAGGAACGTTATCTAGGCTATTTCTTGAAATAGAAATTATCTTTGTGTTGAAGGATTTGATCATAATTATGTTTAGCGAACAATTTGATAATTATAATGTTTCTAGGGAACAATTGGACATTGGCCTTGTTACCTCAGCTTGAACTCCCCACACAAAGTTATACACTTCAAATTTGTTTTTCAGAAAGGTGTTTTTATTTATATATATATATATATATATATATATATATATATATGTTTTGTTTGGTCTAGCATGCAAACCTGTTTTAGCGCCGACCATTCCAAATGATTTAGGCCAACGATATTTCATTCTAGGTAGTTGTAAATTAGTTGTTACGGCATTGTGTAAAGGCAACATGTCAAAGAGAATTATTTCATAACTAGGCCTAGTCCATTTTCATCAAGGCTTTCCAAATTCTCTTAAAAAAGACAGGCTAGTTCGGTTGGATGTTTCCACATCTTGGCCTTGGCACTAACATAGGGTTATCCTTCTACTGGTCATGGGCTGTAAAAAAAAGGGTTGAGACAGAACGTGAGGCATAGCCTGCATTTTCTAACAAAAAAAATTCTCTGAAAGATCCAAAAGATTCCAAAAGAACAAGAGAAAGTGTAGAAAATTGACATGAGTGAGTCTTCATAGGAGAATAAAAGAAACTGACAAGAGTGTGAAAGATACAATATTGACCAGAGCAAATTAATGAGAGGAGGAAAAGTAGACAGAGTGTGTGTGTTTATGTGTGTGTGTGTGTGTGTAAGCTTGCATGCATGCACAAGAGAATAGAGGTTGAGAGAGGGGAGGAAGAGCTTGGCGCTACATCACTCTCCTCGGCTGGTTTATCGGAGCTGGAATTTGGAGTGGGGCTTGAGGAGTCCCTGGAGACCTCACCCATGCTCCTAGATTAGCCGCTAAACTGCACATAATTGTGTTCCCCTACTTCTCCCGGAGAGCTATTAGTCTCTCCTTTATGAGCGTGTCCCCCTCCCCAACATTTATCACCCTTTTTTCTTTTTTTTCTGAGTGATACTGATAAATGAAACCCATAGACAATGGCGCCAAAGTTCCGTTGCTTCGTACGTCATTAATTTTCAATGAGGATCGCCTACAATGTATTGGAACAACAAGGCCGCCCAGCGGCTAAAGTGTCCCAACCAATGTCTATAAGATGCCTATCCATTCTGCTGTGTGGTGTCTTTGGTTGAAATTGGGTGGGAGTTACGATGCTAACTAGGCATACAACGTTACTATAGCAAACTCGGTAGTTAGTTAACTGGTTTGACTTAGCTAATTACTTTTTTGTGTCATTACCCAAGTTCGACCCACATTTTTCTCCTCTTACCTTAGTTTTATCCAATTTTCCATTTTGGCCTTGTCACAACCACTCCACAGCCGGAATGGTATGGTCGAAGATCGAGACGTTTCCCTCACGCCTGTGTGATGACAATGGCCTATCTGTTTGGATTTTCCTCACACTGCTCGCACAGCCAAGAGGTTTTTCAGGGTATACATGCAAGGAGAAGAATTAATTCCACGGACGACCCCCGACTGAGCTTGCAGGCACCCTAACCTACCTGAAGAAGTCGCTAGGGTGCAACGTGACAAAGCCAAATTGATTTGCCCTGTCGTGGATCCCTGGGCATTGTCACCATGCAACCCGTTATTATTGAGTTGTTGCCTCCGAAACACTAAGATATTACTGAGGGTTTTGAGTCATTTCAGTTATCAAGACCTAGGTGGGGTTTTTCCAAGTCCTTTTCGCCCTTCAATTCTTTTTTGATGTGTTGTTTGATTGGACAAAGCCTTGGTGTAATAAAACATGTAATAAAGCCTAAAACAAATGCTTTGTAAATCTGTTCATGGAAACATGTCACAGTCTTCTAAGGTGTCACTTGGAAAGAGCTAGACACTGAGGTGTTTTAAGGTTGGAACATAAGCTGTTCCCACATAGTTAAACTTCCAGTTCCTTATGAGTTATGTGCCTATGGTGGCAGTGGTGTGTATCGAGGTTGAGTTTGAAGTAATTAACGACTTCGACCAAGAGGTTAATTTGTTCAAATCCATGTTTAGACAAAGTGATGTTGTTACACACTTCTGCCCTTTTAGTTTGTCTGGACATTGCCAGCCATGTAAATGGCAGCATACAGTAGAAACCAGGCGAACCGTGCACTCTAAGTCATTTTGAATCAACTTGTCTGCTGAGGGTTTCAATGGTTCATAGTTACAGTGGGGTGTGGTAAGGGGACCTCTGGGGCCCACTCGTCCTCATGGCAGTCTACACCGCTGATGTGTTGCTGCTTTAAAACCTCTATGGTGGTGGTGTGGGGGGGGGGCTTACCCCTACCCCGCATGGCGCATTCTTCTTGGACAACGTCCATCCTCCACTCCCCCTCTCTCCAACTTGGCCTGAGCTGCAGAACTTGGCTCGCAAGTCAGGAACCTGCCATTGCAAACCCCTGCTTCTCAGTTTTGATTAGTTTGACCTTGGTTGGGAAAATTATTACAAAGGCTATCAACCTGGAGAAGAATGACACAGGGTTGCCTATTGTTTCCTTTTCTCACTATAAAGTCATAACACAGGACATGAGGCTCTGCTGGATGGCCAGTAAACAGCCAGGAGTTAGACCAGGATCCATTTTCCATCCACGCTACCTTTCACTCGAATGCCCGTAGAGTGTTTTCTTTAAGCGTTTGAACATGCACTTGATTAGCTTGGACAGGAGAGTTAGAGGTAAACCCTCACATTGATTTGTTCCCCCCTGTTTGAATGCTAGTCATTTCTGGTTGCTGTTTCCTTGTTTATAATTGTGTGTTTATTTTGTGATTATAGAAGGATGTGGGCTGCTAGACTTTTACTTACCTGTGTGTTTGAGTGTGTGTTATACACTCAGTGTGTGTTATATTGAGTGTGTATACTAGTCTGTCATGATGCACGTTTGTATGTGTGTGTGTGTGTGTGTGTGTGAACATGTAGAGGCAGCTAATCTAACTTGTACTCAGAAATGCGGGCTGTTGTCTTCCGTGCCGAACGCACCTTTCCCGGAAAAAACCCAGTTTGGACAAAAGAAAGCACGTTGTTTTGCAGACGAGCAGATGTACCGCTGTGAAGACTGTGACGAGCTCTTCACTTCAGCCCTGGAGCTGCGCCGCCACCAGAAGTACTCGTGCTCCAGCGCCGGTTCCCTGTTCGACACGCTCAGCAACGAGGACTTCAAGCAGGAGCGCGACGACAGCGACCACGAGCCCGTCCACGAATGCAAGGACTGCGAGAAGATCTTCCCCAACGAGTACAGGTGCAGAACACAATGAGGCACACGCGCATACGCGAGTACACGCGCACGCACGGCGGTACGGCCACTCTACATTTGTCATTTGGAAGTATCATCATCATCCTTATGGACTGTGTGTGTGTGTGGGTGTGCGTGTGCGTGCGTTCCGTGTCTAGTCTGGGTCAGCACATGATCGTGCACACGGAGGAGAGGGAGTACAAATGCGACCAGTGTCCCAAGGCCTTCAACTGGAAGTCCAACCTCATCCGCCATCAGATGTCCCACGACAGTGGGAAGCGTTTTGAGTGTGAAAACTGCGATAAGGTACAGCACACCCGGCACGTAAGTTGTGCACTCAAACACAGGCCTTTCTCCCTCCACTGCCTCGCTGTTCACTGACACTAGCTACAGTAGAGACTTGACTGAGGGGAAAACCCGTCCTGTAGGAAAATGTCATTCGCAGTGACATGATGGATCATCGTTAATGGCTCACTTCAGTCAAACCCGCATCGCAGTGTTTCCTGAATGGTGAAATGAACAAACCGTCTTCACTGTTTAGAAACATCCAACTACTATCAAGGTGACCCCGCTCACCAATGTGTGCTTTCACTTTTTGTTGAATTACAAGTGTATGGGCAAGCGGGGAGATTAGTGAAGACATTGCATAACCATTACTATTGCGGGTTTGAATGAATCGCAGCCTGAGTTGGCAATCATAATACACAACCTATTACTAACATGTTCATGTCGGTTTGTGTCAGATGACTTGACAATATCGTTGGTGTCAGTTTATTCAGCTTATCTCTTGGCTGGCCATAAACTTATGAGTTGGTTATGAGTGTCACCAGCTGACCAATTCTACACAGCCATTAATAGGAAGCTGGTTTTTGCTCAGGTTTGGTGTTGAGTCTTGTGTTGAGTCAGGTTTATTACTTGAAAGCAGAGATGTGTTTTTTCTTTTGTTTCTTGTGAGAATTGATGACAGAAACAGTGAACTTCTTTTAATAAATTATGATTTCCAGAAAGTATGCAAAACTTGTGATATAGTTTCAAATTGCTAGGAAAAGTTACCATAACACAAACTGTGGGAATGAGCAAGGACATGACATGACTGTGATCATATTGTTACAAATATCAGTCTTGTCTATCTGGGCTGGTTCCTATGGACTGCCTTTGACATGAAACAGACAGGTGAACAGGGCTTACAGACCCTTGTCACATTACTTATGAGCAATTTGGCAATACAGGGACTGGAAACACTTTCATTTTATTCAACATTTTATTTTTTGCCCAAAACATTTCTTTTTTTTGACGGTGAGAAGCGATTATGTCCAGCTGTCTTTACTGACACGAGACGGAAACCCAGTGTGGCGGTCAATTATTGCATCTATTTTCAATATGTGAACTCGGCAAATGTTGACAATCACTGAACATTAATGGAACCCTAACACGTGACGGCCATAAATGCCACGTTACACGGTCATATGTTATTTCCCAGTATGTCTCGTTGTAAGGCGACGGGGCGACTGTGACTGCCAACTGGAACGGTTTGATTGGCGTGTGTATGCATGCGTGTGTGTCCATGTAAACGTGTCGGCCGCCCCGCCTACCTGCAGGTGTTCACGGACCCCAGCAACCTGCAGCGCCACATCCGCTCGCAGCACGTGGGGGCGCGCGCTCACACCTGCCCGGAGTGTGGCAAGACCTTCGCCACCTCCTCGGGCCTCAAGCAGCACAAGCACATTCACAGCAGTGTCAAGCCTTTCATCTGTAAGTCTGAGTCTCTGCCGCCTAGCCGACCCACATCTAGTTCTGCCTCCTCCCCGTGTCCAAAGGCCTCCTCCTCATCCTCCTCCTCCTCCTCTTCCTCCTCCCTCCGTCTCTCTCCAACCCCAGCCAGGGCCAGTGACAGTAGCAGACACAATCCCATAGGTCAGAGACAATTCCATGACCCCCCGTCCCTTCGTCAGCTGCCATTTTGTTTTGCTTTTCCCTCCTTTTTTTCTTGTTTTTGTTATCCTTCCTCATGCTCCCTCTCTGTGTCTCTCACTCTCCTTGGTCTTTTATTGAATGGGCAACACTTTATTTTGAAAGTCCAGCTGTTGGAGCTGGAGTCACTAGAAATGGCAAAGTTAGGAGGATGACTCTGTTCGACTCTGTGGTTGCTCTGCAGTTAACTTTAGGGGGACTTTCAAAAAAGTGTTCCTTGGTGGTTTTTGTCTGGGCTTCTTTCCTTCTTTCCCCTGTGTGTCTGTGTGTGTGTGTGTGTGTGTGTGTGTGTGTGGTTGGTGGGTTGTGTGGTGTGTGTCTGTGTGTGTGTGGTGGTGGGGGCGTGCGTGTGTGTGTGTGTGTGTTTACATGAGCAGATATGATAAAAGTTAATCCACAGTGTCAGTTCCAGCTCCCATTGGAGGATGCTGAAAGCCATAATACCTTCTTCTTCTCTCACTTAACTTTCTGCTTGGCATTTCTGTTTGTTGTATTTGTGTTTGTCCATATAAATGTATAGGTACAGTATATAGCACTACTAGAACAGTGTGTCAAATAATCAGCACAGGTTTTCACCAAAAGCATGAACGATATACAGTCTTTAAACACAATGAACGCACAATGTCTATGTTCTGTATGAGTAGCATGTGTGGAAATGTTGACTTGGTACTCTGAGTTAGTGACAGTGTTTAAATGGGCTTAACCAGGCCCCTGTGGGCGGTGTCTCTCCCCAGGCGAGGTGTGCCACAAGTCCTACACACAGTTCTCCAACCTGTGCCGCCACAAGCGCATGCACGCCGACTGCCGCACCCAGATCAAGTGCAAGGACTGCGGCCAGATGTTCAGCACTACCTCCTCCCTCAACAAGCACCGCCGCTTTTGTGAGGGCAAGAACCATTACGGCCCTGCCGGGGGCCTCTTCGCGCCCGGCATTCCCATGAGCGGTAGCCCCATCCTGGCCAAGTCCAAGTCCCACCACCATCACCACCCAGGCCTGGCCTTCCCTGACTACTTCCCCTCCCGGCCACATCCCCACGCAGGCCTGTCTTTCTCCCCCGGGCCTCATGGCTTCTCCTCCCTCTCCCACGGCTTTCCTGGCCTCTTCCCCGCTTCGCTCTACCCCCGGCCGCCCTTACTACCTCCCAGCCCGCTACTGAAGAGTCCCCTGGGGGTCAGCAGTAACAACGGTGGGGGTCAGGAGGCCAAGCTGCCCCGAAGTCCCCTGGACGGCCCTCCCCTGCCGCCGGTCGGCTCCGTCAACGCCCACAACAACGGAGGGGGAGGAGGAGCGCTTCCCCTCAGTGGCCAGGAGAAGGAGGACAAGGAGAGACTGGAGTTGGCGTACGGCGAGCCCAAGGCCAAGACGTCAGAGGTGTCGGACGGCAGCGATCTGGAGGACGTCAACACCACCAGCGGGACGGACATGGACACCACCACCGGCACCGCCTCGGGCTCTGACCTGGACAGCGACGCAGAGAGCGAGCGGGACCAGCGAGAGAGGACCAGCGGCGCCAAGAGGAGGAAGGCGTCTGGCGCCGGAGGGGCGGGGGGGTCGGAGAGAGCGGGTCAGGACAGGCGGCCGGAGGATGTGAGTAGCGGCTCGGTGTCGGCGCTGTCTGGTTCGGGCAACCTGGCCTGTGAGCGGCCCTCTTTCCTCTCAGCCGTTTCCCAGCACTCCTTCTTCCCACCTCCAGACGAGCAGGCACTGCCCCCCACCGCCACAGGGGGCGGCACTGCCACTGACTCCATAAAGGCAATCGCTTCCATTGCAGAGAAGTACTTTGGCCCTGGCCTCATGGGCTTGCAGGAGAAGAAGATGGGCTCCTTGCCCTACCATTCCATGTTCCCATTCCAGTTCCTTCCAAACTTCCCTCACTCCCTCTACCCGTTCGCCGAGAGGGCCACCCTCAACACTGGCATGTTCTTCAAGGCCGAGCCCAAGTCGCCCCGCGAGCAACACGCGCCAGCCCACAAAATGGCCGCCCCGGGCACCGGAGAATCATCGCCCTTTGACCTCACCACCAAGCCCAAGGAAGCCAAGCCGATCCCCCCGTCCCCCACCAAGCCCACCCCACCCAGCGGTAGCGGCAACCCCCTTCTGGTTCTCCCCCGGGGCGAGGAGCAGCCGCTGGACCTGAGCATTGGCAGCCGCAGGCGGGACGGGCACAACGGGTTGGGCACTCCGGAGCAGCCGCCCAGCCGCAAGAACCACCGCAAGGAGGAGCACCATGGCAGCCACCCCCACCCCCACCCCCAGGGTCACGCCCTCCACCAGCCCCCGTTGCCCCAGCAGCAGCCTCTGACCCAACCACCCCAGCCTTCCCTGCACTACGCCAAGCCCTCGCCGTTCTTCATGGACCCAATATACAGGTATTTCAGCCCCGAGTAGACCAGAGTCCACACCTGGAGCTGAACGAAGTCAAGCAGACAATGACATTAGAACCCGTGTTCAATACATGGGCTGTAAACAATATACACATACAATATGATTATATTTGCAAATGTGTATGTCAGTATTCCTATCCTGAGGTAACAGAAAAGGGCTTTGTGTCCATGCCCAGTGTCATGTGGTGGCGTACTAGTGTATTGTTCAAGGTTCCCACAGGGATCAAACACGCGTATTGAACATTTCTCACCTATCTGCCCTATAACTGCAGGTGGCACATAACGCTGTCACTGCTACGATATGTTACATTAGAACATGGGCATGAATGGCGTGAAGTAGTACAACCTTTCCAGATGACCTCTGACATTCGTACGTAACCCTTGTCCTTGTTGTCCAGCAGGGTGGAAAAGAGGAAGATACTGGATCCTGTTGGAGCTCTGAAGGAGAAGTACCTGAGGCCCAACCCGCTGCTCTTCCATCCACAGGTACACACACACACACACACACACACACACACACACACAGAAACACACAGACACACACACACACACACACACACACACACACACAGACACACACACAGACACTAAACCCCATTACTGCTGACAGACGGGCAGAGACACTAACTAGTACAAACTGTTTTATTGGGCTATTTGAGCTGAGTAGAGTATATGTATGAGTAACATGTAGTTTTTAAAGTTCCATTATTTTTAAATGTTCAGTTTTGGTTCCATTATAATTGCAATTTTTTATTACTTGTATCTATACTTTTTACAATAACAAATTATAAAATAGTGATTATCACATAATAATTCATTTTACATTAGATTACTTTAATAAAATATTTGAGAGTTTTTTTGTTATTATTTCATTGAAGTCAGGTATCCACACCCAACCCCCCAAATTGTCCACTGATGATGTTTGGACCGGCCAATTGAACAATGTGTCATTCTGGACATCTCCCAACCCTAATCCCCCCCCCCCCCGAAACCCTCCTGTCCCGACCTGCACAACCTTCCCACAACCCTCCCAATGCTCCAGGATGACAGTTCCGAAATGCCAGGTGTATTTCACAGTGGTTCGTTCTGATCTCTTTCTTTGTTTACAATGCGGCGCCTCAGAATTCCACCGCCTCCCACCTTCTTCCACAGAAGACACAAAGTCTGCTACCGCATGGGACTTCTGATAATCAAACCATATTGTTTGGCTTGTCCCCGATCCCTGCCCACCTCAGCAACGTCCCAGCCTCTAAGCAACAGCTACCTATTAATAAGAAGAATAATAACCTTTTGAATGGAGCCCATGCAGCTATCCCACCATTCAACCACTTGTTAATGCTGAACCTTTCAGTGGCATTGTTTCTGTGGGCCTCGGAGCACACGGGGAGCTAATAACTTCCTCCTGGCTGGTTTCTTGTCCCTGGCTGCCTAGATAATAGCAGCATGTCCATCAAGGACGTCCTGTGTTTGTGTCCAGGAGAATGGGGGAGAATAGGGACTCTTGTTGGGAACTTGTTTTATCTGACCCGGGAATCTGCTTGGCCCTCTATCAATTGTCAAGTTGAACGAGGTGCTCACACATTTAGGCATACAGGAACATGCTTGGCCACACACACACACACACACACACGCACTTAAAGGTAAATGTAGAAGCTGGATAACTACATAATTTCACAGCCTGCATCCTTCTGTAATTCCAAATTGAACATACAGTACAATTGTAAACATTGAAAGAATTTACACACACAAAACAACACAACCATTCTGTTTCTACATGTATGTCCAACAACAACGTTTGCCTCTATATACTGCTGCCAGATGTGAATGACAAATCGATCGATAGTAGCGTAAGGATACATGGTCTCTCCAGCCAACCGGATAAAATCCAAGCCCAACACCAAACCTGCCAAGGCCTCTGTTGTCCACACAATTTAGCCTCAACATGTGACCAGTTATCAAAACACAGTGAAGGGATTGCTCATCCGCTAATTCAGTCCACTGACGGAATCATCCGGCAGCGAGACGCTACAAAATAAATTGAGACAGCATGTCTCTCTTCATGTTGTATT
>JACXGI010008016.1:0-34907 GCA_016801175.1 Esox masquinongy
CTAATTTTCTGAGATACTGAATTTGGGGTTTTCATTAGTTGTCAGTTATAATCATCAAAATTAAAAGAAATAAACACTTGAAATATATCAGTCTGTGTGGAATGAATGTATACATTATACAAGTTTCACTTTTTGAATGGAATTACTGAAATAAATAAACTTTTTGATGATATTCTAATTTTATGACCAGCACCTGTACTTATGGCCCTTTTCCACTGCATGGTACTGGCTCAACTCTACTCGTCTCTACCCGCTTTGGGAGCTTTTCCACCGCTATGTATCAGCTCAACTTGGCTCTACTTGCCTTGCCTTTTCTGTTTTTCCATTGGGCAAAAGTTAGGATAGTACCTGGTACCAGGTACTTTTTTTAGTGCCTGCTCCGTTGAGGTTCCAAACGAGCTGAGGCGATACCAAAAGGTGACATGAAAACACGGAAGACTTCTGATTGGACAAGAGTGACTCAAAGTGTGCAGCACAGCAAAACAAGCTGTTCTGTTGTTAGCCGTCCAGTGTCATAGAATGGTTTTATGAGACAAGAACGGCTCGTCTTTGCCAGTCTGTCCCAGAAGTCCTTGCATTGAAATGGGTTAATTTCAGTGCCAGTGCATAGGACCAGAGTCGTAATTTAAGCAATCGTATTTTCCCAAAACTCCTCTAGGTTTGGACCTAAGCACTGGTGTTGAAATCAACTCGTTATCCCCGTGAGAGACCCACAACGTTTTTGTAGCCTATTCACTTGGACAAAAGGACCTTGTCTTTTTCCTCCTCTGGGTTTTTCTGTAGGCTAACTAGCATACACTGCACTGGTCAAAGTAATAATGTCAAGTCAAACAGAAACAGCCTACCAAGCTTTCTAACCATTTTTGCTGTCTGCAGTGTAAGACAAAATTTACTGCTCACACATGCTTCCTCGCTACGACTGGTATAAATGCTGCCTTGTGCACAGTAGGCTACTCTTGAGTCAGTCCATGTGGTATTATAGCCGGCAATTAATAAGGCAATTATTTACACCTTTTAATCGGGACGAAGGGGTTATTTAGGATGTTTTAAATATGTTGGTGTTGGGTTGTTAAGTGTATACACTTAAATCTAACAGAACATTTCAGTTATGTAATCTTTTATACTGCAGGGCGATAATTCTATTCTTATACTTTTTCACTGTTTTTCAAACAGGGTCTGTGACCATGTTATCCAGATTTAGTTTACTTTTGATTTGCCACTTTATGTTGAAAGCTTGTCAGTTTAAAAGGAAATTGATGGAGTTCATTCAATAGATTTTTCTGTTCACTGCAGGGTTTATGTTAGTTGGCAATAATACCAAAACTATGCCAATAATACCAAACTATCGATTATAGTGCTATTATATCACACTACCTGTTATAGGGCTTCAATACCAGACTACCTGTTATTGTGCTATAACACCAGACTACCTGTTATTGTACTATAACACCAGACTACCTGTTATTGTGCTATAACACCAGACTACCTGTTATTGTGCTATAACACCAGACTACCTGTTATTGTGCTATAACACCAGACTACCTGTTATTGTACTATAACTCCAGACTACCTGTTATTGTGCTATAACCTCAGACTACCTGTTATTGTGCTATAACACCAGACTACTTGTTCTTGTGCTATAACACCAGACTACCTGTCATAGTGCTACACTAAAATACTACATTTAAATAAATACCACAAAGAAGCCTCCAGGCCCAGAGCCCTCCCTACATCAGGCTGAGGAAGCCGTCTGGTGATTAGTGTAATGCCACGGCCTAGTACCACTAATTGCATCAAAGGATACCACAGAGACTTATACATGTATATGCTAATTACAAAACCAGAATGTGATTACCATAGCATTCACCATGGGAAACTCACTGTAAACACATGACATCACGCGGTGTGGATTACCTTAACCTTTTAATTTACCAGAGTAATGTTATGCATGGAGGTATGGTATGTGGACTTCGTAACACTCAAACATAATCCATAAAATAAAGTAGAAGATTGCAATACAATAACGTTTATTATAACTGTTTGGTGTAACTGTTACATGTCTGTCTGTCTTTCAGTCTGTTTGTGCCTGAATTAATCAGTGAGCTCCTAGTTTCAGAGTTTCTTGCACCTGAAGAGTCTGTCTGCCTCTTCTGAAGTGTCTCATTTGGGCCTGTCAACAGTCACAGGAAGCCTCTCCACTTACCCCATCCACCCAGCTTCAAGTCCCCTTCTGCCTCCCATGCACATCCCCCTCCAAATACAGTTGATCTGTACCTGTAGCCCGTGTCTGGTCAGACTGATGGTGAAAGCCATTAGCATTAGATTAGGATTTAATGTCTGACAAAGCAAAGGTGTCTAGTTTTTATAACGACACTATGCACAACACCGGAGTTGGAGTGGAAACAGATTCCAAAATTGAATCCCCTGCTGCAAATTTTTTATGTTTTCCAGTTTACAAACTGCTGTTTGAAATGGCTGAACTTTAGGCCCATTTTCCATTGTTTTGAAGTGATTCATCTTTGAGTGATGCGCCACTCTAGGCTGTAGAGGACCTGATTGAAGACACTGAAGTGGGTCGTCTGTCAGCGCTGCAGTGTCTTTCTCGGAGCTTCGCGCTGGACTCTTTGATCTCAGCCTCATGTTGTTCTGGAACCACAGAATTCCACATTGTATCACTTCCCTCCGAGACAGAGAGACAGACAGACAGAGACAGACAGACAGACAGACAGACAAACAGACAGAGACAGACAGACAGACAGACAAACAGAGACAGACAGACAGAGACAGACAAACAGACAGAGACAGACAGGCAGACA
The DNA here is from genome assembly GCA_016801175.1 of Esox masquinongy. Taxonomy (NCBI): domain Eukaryota; kingdom Metazoa; phylum Chordata; class Actinopteri; order Esociformes; family Esocidae; genus Esox; species Esox masquinongy. Next base: position 2,817 of record JACXGI010008016.1, read on the forward strand.
AACAGACCGACAGACAGAGACAGACAGACAGAGACAGACAGGCAGATAGACAAACAGGCAGACAGACAGACAGGCAGACAGGCAGACAGACAGACAGACAGAGAGACAGACAGACAGACAGACGGACATGCAGACAGGCAGACAGACAGACGTGTCATTCATGTTGGCTGTCCCAAATTGGCCCCGGTTTCCTGCTGTAGTGCATTGCATTTGATCCCTTTGTTCAGCCTCTGGTCAAATGCAGAACGAGACATACGGAAAAGGGCGCTCTTTGGATCCCCCAGAAACAGTAATCTTCCCCGCAGTGGAAACATGCCTGTTACAGACAACAACAGCATCTACTCTGTTGTGTAACCCTTAAGGATCTATCACGAAATCTACTCTGTTGTGTAACCCATAAGGATCCTTCATGAAATCTATTCTGTTGTGTAACCCTTATGGATCTATCATGAATTCTACTCTGTTGTGTAACACTTAAGGATCTAACATGAAATCTACTCTGTTGTGTAACCCATAAGGATCTATCATGAAATCTACTCAGTTGCGTAAACCTTAAGGATCTATCATGAAATCTACTCTGTTGTGTAACCCATAAGGCTCTATTATGAAATCTACTCTGTTGTATAACCCTTAAGGATCTATCATGAAATCTACTCTGTTGTGTAACCTATGACAATTTATAGTAACTTCTACTCTGTTGTTTCACTTACAGCAGAATATAGTGTTATATACAATGTTGTTCCACATAAAACTATCTATAATCACATCTACTCTGTTTTTTAACCTGTAAAAATTCACAACGAAACATGACCAATTCCATTCAGAACCAAACATGATTTATTCCATCGACACATTAAGATCTGTATGGAAAAATTGCCAAATAGGCAATTACTTAAATTCATACTGGGACAAGATAATTAACTTGACAGAGGTTTGGCTGGAAAGTGCCACACAGCCCAGCAGGCAGTTGTTGTTGTGTTAGTGAAACTCCTCTGTAAAACACCCTGCTGGCACATCTCTAACCGCAGCATCACACCAGGCAACGTTGCTATTAATTAAGGATGTTATTTAATAAAGCTGTGGTCAGGTAAGCTATCTGTGGAATCTGTAGCACTAGAAGACAACCATGTGTTTAGACATGGCTTATTAATGACAGACTACTTCCAGTGTCAATAACAAAACACAGTGTCTCTTTATTGGTGCTGGCTATTTTCTATTAGAGTCCTGTCTTTTCTAGGGTTTGGTGTGTTTTCAATTATAATCCTGTTTGGCTGTTTGTAATTACTGTAGAGTGCTGTCTGTTTTATATTAGGGTTATTTTTGTTTTCTAATAAAGGCATTTATTTTCTGTGAGAGTTAGAAGTGTTTCCTATTATTGTCTGTATTAGCATTGTCCTGAGTGTTTCCTATTATTGTCTGTATTCTATTTAAATCCTGTCTCTGCATTTTTCTATTAGGGCCCTGACTGTTTCCAATAAGAGCCTGTTTAATTGTTATTTTTGTAGAGCCCTCTCCATCTTCTATGGGAGTCTTGTCTCTTTTTATTAGAGACCTGTTTTTTTTATTTTGGAGTCCTGTCTGTTTTTGTATTAGTCCTGTCTTTTTTCTGTTATAGTACTGCCTGTTTTCCATTAGAGTCCTTTCTTCACTAGTAGAGTCCTGTCTTTACTATTAGAGTCCTGTTTTTACAATTAGAATTGTAATTTACACCTTTTAATGAGACAAGAACGGGCTGATTCAATTCAGCCTGACTCAGGCTGAATTGAATCAGCCTGAGTCACTGAAAAAGTGTCGGCCAGCTGGCATGGAAGGTTAGTGCCATAAAGAATATTTTAATATAATAGGATTTATTGTAATGTAATATGGTGTATTGTGATTTAATATTCCTATTGTAGCGTAATTTAGTATATTATTGTGCGATGTGGTTTATTGCAGTATAACCTGGTGTATTGTAATGTAATTTTGTGCTTTGTAATGAAGTGTATTGTGTGTGTTCAGGTGTATTATACCATATTTTTGGAATATGGTGAATTGCAGTGTAATATTGTCCATCGCTTTAATATGGCACCATATGCCCTAATTAGTGCACTACTTTTGACCAGAGTAATGAGACGGTTCACGTTTGGAACGCCGGCTGTGTATTGTGTTGTGTAACTGAAAGCTGTCGTTGGATTGTTTTTCCACTTCAGCTGTCAGCCAGGAGAGGGTGAAGTGAGAGGAAGACCATTAATCCAATTCATTTAATTAGGATGACAGGTTTTTACAATAAATTAGATAACGTATGATTTGATAATTGTGGATAATACAAAGTAGTCGGTCTAAACATAGTTTTGTGGTTCTGGCGTAATACTACGAGCTGTTGGGCTGCTTCATTATGCATTTGACCTGTTGAAAAACATTCTTATTTACAGTATTGTGTTTTTTACACTCCACATTCTTTTAAGTCAGTGGAAGTCAAAGACTTTCCATGTTAAGATTATATTATTTTTGTTAAAAGTCGTGGAAACACACACACACACACAATTACATCTACACACACAATTACATCCATACACACACACACACAGTTACATCCACACACACGCACATACATTCATACTTACACGCACATCTCACATAGTTAAAACATTGTAAAACTATGAGTCTTGCCGTGCTTTGGGAACTCAGACACTCCCAGACACACACAAAACTGTGTGTGGGTGTGTGTGTGTGTGAGTGAATGTGTGTGTGTGTGGGAGTGTATATATATGTGTGTGTGTGTGTGTGTGTATGTATATGTGAGTGTGGATGTGTGTGTGTGTGTGTGTGTGTGAGTGAGTGAGTCAGTGAGTGAGTGAGTGAGTGAGTGAGTGAATGTGTGTGAATTTGTGAATGTGAGTGTGAATGTGTGTGTGAATGTGTGTGTGTGTGTGTGAATGTGTGTGTTTGTGAATGTGTGTGTGTGTGTGTGTGAATGTGTGTGTGTGTGTGTGTATGCGTGTGAATGTGTTTGTGTGTGTGTGTGTGTGTGTGTAGGACAAGGTGGTAATTTAAAGCTGCATTAGGACCTTTTATAGTGATGCCATAATGTCAACACAGCCCGCAAACCCTCCTCCCCTCGTCCTCTTCTCCTCCTCCCCTCCTCCTCTTCTCCTCCTCCTGTCCTCCATTCCTCCACTCCTCTCCAGTCTGTTCATTCTTCTCCCCAGTCCTTTTTATTTGTTCTAATCCCAGGGCTGGCTGGGTCTTGCCTGGATCAGCAGAGTGCCTGGTTTCAAAGGGTAATAGACACCTTACCTGTAATTTACTGGTTTCACTGCACCTGCCTTTGAAGTCTGAGGCGGCCAGAGTGCTGGGGTTTGATGAGGAGGGACAGCGGAACAGAGATGGGGCGTAGGACGGTGTGGGACGGTGTGGGACAATGTGTGTGTGTGTGTGTGTGTGTGTTTGTGTGTGTGTAAAAAAGAGAGAGAAATTTAGATTCTGGATAGATAAATATATAGATAGAAGTATGAATTTGTGTACATATTTTTCTGTGTGTGTGTGAGAGATACACTGTCTATGTGTGCATACGTGTTTGTATCTGTTTTCTGGTCGGTGACTATTGTTAGACTTTACAAAGGGGTTTCAAAATGGGCAGATTAAGGTCTCTGAACTGAAAAGGATCTGTTGCTCCACCTTTATTAAATATGAGGAATGATCATCAGGGTTAGAGGGTTAAATCATGGTCTGGAATGGCGATGGATGTCATTGCTTACACTTGGAGAAAAACAGGTGGAATCTAGAACTTAAAATGGGTCTTCGACTGTCCCCATAGCTTAACTCTTTGGTGAACCCCTTGTAGTTACAGATAACTTTCCATATGGAACGAAAAAGGGTTCTCCTTTAGGAACAGGCAAATAACCCTTTCAGGGTTGACTAGCTGTTTCTGATAGATTAAATATAGTTTAGCTAGGTGTTTCTGTGTAGGTTAGCTTTAGATTAGCTAAGAGTTTCTGTGGCAGTTAGTGTTTGGTTAGGTATTGTAGGTCTTTCAAAGATGTTAGGGTTAGGTTAGTTAGGTGTTTCTGGGATGTTAAGGTTAAGTTAGTTAGATGTTTCTGGGATGTTAGTGTTAGGTTAGTTAGGTGTTTTTGGGATGTTAGGGTTAGCTTTGCTAAGTTTTTTTTTTTTTTGGAGTTTAGCTTTAGGTTTTAGATACGTTTGTTGTTTCTGTGAGATTAGGGTAAGGTTAGCTAAATGTTTCTGGACTCATGCCTGTATAGAGGACATTAGGGCACACTATCAGGAATGCATTTTGGTTTGATAATTGCTCCCTTCTATAAAGAATTTTCCTTCACCTACTACAATATTTGTTTTCTCTTTTTCTCTTTCATACACTACAATGTAGACACACAGAGCGCGAGGGAGAAGGAGAGGACGAGGGAGAGAGAGATATGCAATAACGAGCTGGAGAGCATCCTCCTGCAGATTATGCAGTGCTGTGTCAAATGACAGCCTATTCCCTACATAGCACGCTCTTTTAACCAGGGATCTATGCAGGGAAGAGAGTGCCATTTAGCCCACAGCCTGACTGCTGAGCTGTAGAGGGAGTGACAGGAAAATTACATTAGTGCAACTATGAATCATTACAAACAATTCTTTAAAAGTCCTTCACTGTAATTACCTGTGCTGTCTACTCCATTACAGCTTTACTACCTTCTTTTACCCCACTGCCTGTCTTCTTGGCACATGCAGAAGAATATGCAGACAGACAGACACACACACACACACACCCACACACACACACACAAACACACAGACACACAGACACACACCCACCCACACAAACACACAGACACACACACAAACACACACACATACACACACACACACACACACACACACACACACACACACGCAGACCTCACACCACTACAGCAGGAGTTTGACTTGTTCTGTATTGGACTTGTATTTGACTTGTTCTGTATTGGCATAAAGCGAACATTTTTTACGTGAAAAAGCTTGAGAGCAAGATCAGAAGTAGAACTGTATGCACTGAGAGTCAGACAGAGTTGTTGAGTGAGTGAGATAATTGCTGTACCAAAGATAGATACTGTAGATAGGTAGAGAGACAGATGAAGAGGGAGAGATAGAGAGATGAAGAGGGAGAGATAGAGAGATGAAGAGGGAAAGATAGAGAGATGAAGAGGGAGAGCGCACTTGGAGCACTGACATTAAATGTGAATGACAGACATGGCAAGAAGGGGTGTTTCCCCCATCAAAAGAAATCTAAAACTTGACATGCCAATTAATATCTGTCTAAAAATGCTTCACGCAAATAGAGCCCTAGCCAGTACACAGTAGAAAACTATCAAACAACTGTGACTGACCCAAAAGTTGGTAAAGCAGTGATAATTCTTTGCTTTTGAGAGAAGTAATCATAAGCAGATAGAGCTATCCCAAAAAGAACAGGATGCATCCACAACCCTCGAAATGAGGTGGAATCAGGTCTGCACTTCCACACCGCCTGCCAAATGTATTATCACATTGGAGACTCGTATTTCCCTCAGATCATACAATCATTTCATATTAAATAATAATAAATAAAAACCTTGGATCTGCCATGTAAGGATGTCAGAATGTAATTGCACCATAAAGATATGTCACTTGGTGCTATGAGGAAAGGGCAAACAAGTAGAGCCTGAACAATTCCATAAAAGTAGAGCCTGAACAATTCCATAAAAGTAGAGCCTGAACAATTCCATAAATACCATATGTTTTTTTTTCCATCTACCACTCCCACAATTATTTGCACATTCTTATTATTTGCAAAACTTTAATACTTTTTAAAAACATTTTGCAACTTTAATGTACCTAATCTAAATGTATTTTCTTGTTGCCTCATCTCAGGTTGAATTGTTCATTTACCTACGTTGGCAATGTGAACATGTTAACCATGTCAATAAAGTCCCCTTGGATTGAATTGAAGTGTGTAAGACAGAGAGCGCAAAAGAAAAGTTAGAGTCAGAGTGAGTTAGAGTGAGTCAGAGTGAGTTAGAGTGAGAGGAAAAAGGGAAGGAGACGGAGAGATCACAGAGGATCAGTGGGAAAATGATGAGGGGCAGAGAGTAAGAATGGATCAGAACATATTGGTCATCCCAAGTTCAGACCCTCTCCCCTGCTGTGTAAGGCCGGGCCAGGGAGTGACTGCCTCACTGGTTCACCCCATGACCCGCAGACCTCCGGCCCGGAGCTGGGCATCGCTCCAGCTTTCTGTCCAATTTACCAGCTCTGCTCCATGGACGACCCACCCCCCCCTGCTCTCACTCACCCCACCCCCCCCTGGCTGCCCCTGCTTAGAGTCGACAGAGCGTTGCGGATGGCCCTGGGTTGCCCCCCCCCCCCACCTACCCGTTCTCAGAGAAACAGGCACCGGACCTCCAGGACATCATATCAAACCCTAACTACAGTACATTGTTTTGTAAGACACGACTACGGTACATGATGTTAAACAACTGCTGTAAATTATATTACACACAACTACAGTGAATTACATCAAAAACAAATGCAGTGAATTAAATGAAAACAGCTGAAGTACATTGCATTGAAAACAATGTATATCAAGCACAACTACAGTAGATCATTTGAAACAACTACAGTACATTACATTGAACACAACTACAGTGCATTATATAAATCAACTTCATTACATCATTTTATTGAACACTAAGTCCCTTTTAGCTACCCCTCCCCCCACCACACACACACCCTTCAGCTCACACTCAGCTGTTCCAATAGGAACTTGTGTTCTGGTAGATATCTGACTCTGGTCACTCCTAAAACCCACAATTCCTTTGGCCTTTGTTCATTTCAGTTCTCTACACAATGACTGTAACAAACAGAAAACAAATCTTTAAACTTGACCCTTTCATCACACCTCACGTACTGAGCTCTTATCTGACACACACCCGCTTAATCGTCATTGTCCATTCCCTTAAGAATAGTTTTGAATATTATGATTTTATATTAATATAATTATTTTATTATTTTACTTTTATATAACCATACATCTGGTATATGGTTGTGTGGTGTCCTGTCCTCCAGCCATTGTATTCTTTTGGCGACACTGAGAATATTTCACTGGGTACTGGGTGAACTTCATTGTGTCATTGACCTTAAACAAGGTCCACGATGTAAAATCAGAAAGGTAGGAATGTGGGCTCATAATCACATGCAAAAAGTCTTCCCCTCGTGTCGTCTCTCACTCGCACCACTTTAAAAACACATTGGATGAGTAAGGCAGAGGTCGCGACCCTCTGACCTTCTGATCTGATGAGTTTATTAGAAAGAGACGAGGAGAGAAGACACAAGGAGTTTGAAGTTGAGAATAGGCCAGTGAAGGCGCTGATATTGGTAGGAGCCAGTGCAACAGTGAATTATCACCAGCGTACAAGACCAGAATGTCTTCGTTAGCAACAGGGAATCAATGCTTTGCTTTATTTCTTTATGCCATAGTTTTTTTGCACATCATGAGCGCAAGTACAACTTGTCCTGACTGTTGGCAAAGCCACAATTGGGCAGCACGTGTGATAAAAACAAACAGCTGATGGTTGTTCTGTCAGTGAATGGTGGGCAGCGGACATTTGAGATGTGTCAAAACACAATTCTGTGGGGAAAGAAATTGTTTGCATGAGTTAATGCCACTGGAAAATGTGTGGGCTACAATTTTATACCCGTAATGTCTCCACTCACCACGTTGACGATTGGTATATTTGGTTACATGTAAGACAGGATGACTGTTTTACTGAGGTTCATCAATTTATCAACATCGGGTCATTTGGCTCATTTTCAAGGCATATATGTATATGTAAAAGAAAAAAAGAAAACATCAAAGAAAAATCTGATTTTTTTTTTTGATGTGTCAATAAAATGACCTAATTGCAAAAAAACAAATATGTTAGACCTTTATTCTAAGAAATATGTTCAGTGGTTAATCAGCATGTGCAATAGTTAATCAACAAGGCGTAGCAGGCAGGCCAAGTGGTTAAGAGTGGGCTCACAGAAATAAAGGCAGCAGGCTCTAACCCCTAAACTAACAAACCCTGTCATTCAGTCTGAGCAAAACTGCTAACCTTTATTGCTCCTAGGTCATTGCCATAAACAAGAATATCTTTTTAGCAAACTGGTAAAACACGTATGGTATTTATGAACTCCTGTCAGCCCGGCATGTTCTGAAACCCTAGCCCTGTTAGGACGCTTTAAGGAAGACGGTCACATGTGATTGTGAGGCGAAGGTTCTGAGTTCCAGTCCGGAATCTGGTGAATTAGGAGTGGCACTTGTTTAGTTGTACGCCCGAAGGTGTTATTCATGTTCTATTATTTTATCTTATTTCTTCTACTCTCTGATTGGCTGTAAAATATGTTGCAATTTTAGACTTTAACTAAAGATTAACTTCATCCAGGACACTGCAAAATACTTCAGTTCGTAGCTCCATAGAGGCTGTTAAGATGTCTCTATTTGGGTTTTAAATGTCTCCTAAGCACCTCCAGAAGTTCCTCAGCTCCTCAGGACCTCCAGTCACTCCCACTGTCTCCTGCTCCCATCCCATTTTCTCTAATACTCTGGCAGCAGATCACTCTCTCCTTTCCTGTCTGAATCCCATGATAGTTCCAGGCTAATGAAACATTGTGAAACATCAGAGGGCCCTCAGCAAGAGGTTTGAGAAGCACTTTGTTATTGACAGGTACACAGAGTATCATTCAACGATATCACTAAAGTATAGTATTATAGCATCACAGTGTAATATTGGTATAGTATTATATTATCATAATATCACAGTAGCATAGAATTATGGTATCACAGGGTAACAGTAGTATACAGTAGTATTATATTATCATAATATCACAGTAGCATAGTATTATATTATTATAATATCGCAGTAGCATAGTATTATAGCATCATAGGGTAATAGTACTATAGTATAATATTATCAGAATCCAAGGTCTTCAGGGATGATAAGATGTTTTGCGTTGTGTTTATAGACCTGTCAATGGCCTTTACCATTCCATTTTTATCTTAAGTTTAAGTGCTGATGCCTGCTTGAGGTTTCAAGGTTATTTTGGTTATAGAACTGAAGTTATCAAACTTTTATATGTATGTGTACTGGACTTTTATTATTCAAATGTGCTGTTTTATCATGTCCATTGTGAACAGGCCAGATAAAAGAGTTCTTAACTTGTCATCTAAATTAAGGCAAATACAACGCACACAATCAATTAGACATTATCACTGCATCATGGTGTGATATTATCATTGCATCATCGTATCATAGACCGGGGTTTGTCCTGGCTCATATTCAGGATGTGGGGTCTTGTTTATTATATAACACTGAACACCAGGACCTCTCTCCCTCTCACTGTGGCGTTGTGGAAACTGTCAACAACACACTGCTGCTCCTGCTATTCTCACATCTCCATCCTTCTCTCCCTCCCTCACCATTCCTTTCTTCATCCCTCTCTCCCTGTAAATCCCTCTCCCTCTATCCTTCCGCCTCTCTCAACATATCTCATATATACCATTGCTGCTGTCCCTTTCCTTATCATCTTTCCATTTCTCTCTCTCCACAATTCTCCGTCTTCTTCCTTCTCCTTCCCCTGTTAACCCACCCCCCGTCTGTCTTGACCAGTTGGCAAGACTACAGGTCGGCCAGTGGTTGCAGTGTAACCATCTGGTGTGTTCAGTGATCCTGTGGTAATGTGGTTGAGCCAGTGTACCTAAAGCCCAGCGATGGGGAACCCCCCACCACCAGCCCCCCATACTTACGGAAAATAGCTGTCAAGTGGAATGCTCACCCACCCCCCCGGTGCCCCACCTCCACCCTCTTCTCGCCATGGAGGCTGATTCCGCCCTCCGAGTGAACCTGTCCTAGGGACTTGGGGCTGGGGCTGGGATGGGGCGCGTCCACGGGGATCCAGGCCGGCTGGATTAAAGGTTCTGGGGGCTGGATGTGGGGCGGATGGAGATTCACACAAGCAACAACTACACTTACCCGGGTTCAAAATCTCTCACAAGTGTCCTGGAAAACCCGGGTTTCAAAAGACTAAAAAGGGAAATACGGAGTCCTCCGTCCAGGAAAACCAGGGAATTCTGCAACCTTTATAATAAACAAAAGCTGCGCTCCACGGGAGGAATAAAAGAACAGGGAGAGCTCAAGACGTTTTCAAGTAGGAGGGTGCAGACAGAGCAGAGAAGAGAGAGGAGATAAGAGTAGCGGGAGAGGAGAGAGGACTGGAGAAGAGCAGACATTAATTTGGCTCCCATCCTAGATCGTAGAGATCCTTAAACTTAGACAGACAATTTTCTCCTCCCCTCCGGGACCCCCCACCTAATGCACCTGTTCTCCTGTCCTGGCCTGCCCTCCTCCCCCCTCCTCCTGTCCCAGCCTACCCTCCTCCTAATTTATTCCTTCTCCTCTCTCATGATACACACTGAGCGCACCTTCAACATACATACACACAAAACCAAGTGTACACACACATATGCACACAATAAGTGACAGATGCACATAAGCTTTGGGCTCTTCCTGTCTGTCTGTCTGTACGTATCTTTGTGCATCTCTGTATCCTTCCAAAAAAGTCCTTAGACAGACAGACAGACAGACAGGCAGACAGGCAGACAGACAGGCAGACAGGCAGACAGACAGGCAGACAGACAGGCAGACAGACAGACAGACAGGCAGACAGACAGACAGGCAGGTAGACAGACAGTTGTTTTCTGTTTCAGATTCATGTCATCATAGAAAGGCATCGACATGCAACAGCATGGGAGAAGGGAACAATGGAAGACATTCGACAGTTAGAAAATTAAAAAAACAATTATTAAAAAGTCTGGTGAGAATAAACGTGTAAATGTCCTCCAGGTTCGGTAGAGAAGGAACAGACCCATTAGGTACAGCAGCCCAGGGGCAGAATGCTGCAATGGGGCTTTCAAGTCATATTTATCCATAGCAGGACAAGGTGTTACAGTTTGTTTTGTTATTCTTAGGGGGTGGTGGTACTCACTTCACCCCTCTTTGTCTAACCCCCCACCCGCTACCCCAACCAGCCTGAGACAGAGCCAGGTCAAAGGTCAACAGACAATAGTGGGCCTGTCCTGTAGAAGACACATACAGTAGCTAGAAGACAGTCTGAGGTCAGGTCTCAGACCAGCACAATGACCTGTCCATGTAGATTACCAGAGGGTGGTGCTGGACTAGGTTCATAATAGCTTATTACGACCAGTAAGTGACAGTGTGATCTGGACCACAGCCAAGAGCAGCGGGTCCAATTAACAGAGAAAAGATGAGTGGGAGAAAGGGAGGGGTGCTGGTAGGGGGGTGACAGAGCCATGCATTCTTCTGTGTTTCTGTTTCTTTCCCCTCCTCTCCAGATTCAGAACCTTTCAGAACACTGTAGACCTCTTCAGAACACTTCGGAAGTCTTCTGAAACTTTCAGAAACCTTCAGAACTCTTCTCCTAGGACTCACGGAACCCTGGGAGTTTATATTGTATAGTGTGGTCAATTAGCAGATGCTCCAGAGTTACATTTACAGTATCTCACAAAAGTGAGTGCACCCCTCACATTTTTGTAAATATTTGATTATATCTTTTCATGTGAAAACACTGAAGAAATGACACTTTGCTACAATGTAAAGTAGTGAGTGTACAGCTTGTATAACAGTGTGAATTTGCTGTCCCCTCAAAATAACACAACACACAGCCATTAATGTCTAAACCGCTGGCAACAAAAGTGAGTACACCCCTAAGTGACAATGTCCAAATTGGGCCCAATTAGCCATTTTCCCTCCCCGGTGTCATGTGACTCATTAGTGTTACAAGGTCTCAGGTGTGAATGGGGAGCAGGTGTGTTAAATTTGGTGTTATCACTCTCACATTCCCTCATACTGGTCACTGGAAGTTCAACATGGCACCTCATGGCAAAGAACTCTCTGAGGATCTGAAAAAAAGAATTGTTGCTCTACATAAAGATGGCCTAGGCTATGAGAAGATTGCCAAGACCCTGACATTGAGCTGCAGCACGGTGGCCAAGACCATACAGCGGTTTAACAGGACAGGTTCCACTCTGAACAGGCCTCGCCATGGTCAACCAAAGAAGTTGAGTGCACATGCTCAGCGTCATATCCAGAGGTTGTCTTTGGGAAATAGACGTATGAGTGCTGCCAGCATTGCTGCAGAGGTTGAAGGGGTGGGGGTCAGCCTGTCAGTGCTCAGACCACATGCCGCACACTGCATCAAATTGGTCTGCATGGCTGTCGTCCCAGAACGAAGCCTCTTCTAAAGATGATGCACAAGAAAGCCTGCAAACAGTTTGCTGAAGACAAGCAGACTAAGGACATGGATTACTGGAACCATGTCCTGTGGTCTGATGAGACCAAGATAAACATATTTGGTTCAGATGGTGTCAAGCGTGTGTGGCGGCAACCAGGTGAGGAGTACAAAGACAAGTGTGTCTTGCCTACAGTCAAGCATGGTTGTGGGAGTGTCATGGTCTGGGGCTGCATGAGTGCTGCCGGCACTGGGGAGCTACAGTTCATTGAGGGAACCATGAATGCCAACATGTACTGTAACATACTGAAGCAGAGCATGATCCCCTCCCTTCGGAGACTGGGCTACAGGGCAGTATTCCAACATGATAACGACCCCAAACACACCTTCAAGACGACCGCTGCCTTGCTAAAGAAGCTGAGGGTGAAGGTGATGGACTGGCCAATCATGTCTCCAGACCTAAACCCTATTGAGCATCTGTGGGGCATCCTCAAATGGAAGGAGGAGGAGCGCAAGGTCTTTAACATCCACCAGCTCCGTGATGTCATCATGGAGGAGTGGAAGAGGACTCCAGTGGCAACCTGTGAAGCTCCGGTGAACTCCATGCCCAAGAGGGTTAAGGCAGTGCTGGAAATTAATGGTGGCCACACAAAATATTGATACTTTAGGCCCAATTTGGACATTTTAACTTAGATGTGTGTACTCACTTTTGTTGCCAGCGGTTCAGACATTAATGGCTGTGTGTTGAATTATTTTGTGGGGACAGCAAATTTACACTGTTATACAAGCTGTACACTCACTACTTTACATTGTCGCAAAGTATCATTTCTTCAGTGTTGTCACATTAAAAGATATAATCAAATATTTACAAAAATGTGAGGGGTGTACTCACTTTTGTGAGATACTGTATATTGTATAGTGTGGTCATTTAGCAGATGCTCCAGAGTTACATTTATATTGTATAGTGTGGTCATTCAGCAGATGCTCCAGAGTTACATTTACATTGTATAGTGTAGTCATTTAGCAGATACTCCAGAGTTCCATTTATATTGTATAGTCTTGTCATTTAGCAGATGCTCCAGAGTTACATTTATATTGTATAGTGTGGTCATTTAGCAGATGCTCCAGAGTTACATTTATACTGTATAGTGTAGTCATTTAGCAGATGCTCCAGAGTTACATTTATATTGTATAGTCTTGTCATTTAGCAGATGCTCCAGAGTTACATTTATATTGTATAGTGTAATCATTTAGCAGATGCTCCAGTGTTACATTTATATTGTATAGTGTGATCATTCAGCAGATGCATCATTTAGGAGAAGGTCTTACTCATTAACCTTATACAGTTAGGGTTTACTGTCTTCCTAAGGTACAGAACCACAGATGGTTCACCTTGCCAGTTACAGCATTCGATCTAACAACATTTTGGTTACTGGTCCATGCATTAATCACTATCCTGCCCTGGAGTTCCTCATCTGTGCACCTTTGGTTCTTTGAGGGGTTCTACTTTCAAAGTAGCAGAAAAGGGTTTCTGGAAGTATCGTGGACTCTATTGATTAGAGCCAGCTAAAAGATCTATAGTTTTTGGTTAACTGTTAGAGTTAATGTACTTCCTTTTCCTCTCTTGTATTGTATTGTCATCACATGTTAAGGATAAACTCAGTTTTGTAGCTTCATTGAGGTGAATGAATTTCCCAAAAGCCTATGGCAAATCCCTAAGTTGTAATAGTCAGAAATATAATATGTAATATAATATAAGATTATTTGATTATTCCTAGTATTAATCCCTCAAATCAAAAAGGATCTGGATTAATCCATTGCACAATTTTTTCTCAAAGATTCTTTTCCAATGGGTTCCTCTAGGAACGTTTTTAACGTTCAAAGGTTCCACTGGTTTGGCTATCTCTAAAACCCAAAAACATTCTTCTAGGCACTTCTAAGAATGTGGAGGCCAAACCTCTACCTTAGAGATTCAAAATCATGGCATTCTAGTGAAAAGCCTATTTATGACTGCAAAGGGCAATTACCTGCTAGCTCTGTCTTACCAAATTTACATGTACATTTCAGTCATTTAAGAGATCTTATCCAGAGCAACTTACTTTAGAGGGTGAATACATTTTTGTGCTAACCCCCTGAGTGGTAATAAAACACTCTTCCCTGGCATTGCATGTGCCATGCTCTACCAACTGTGATAGACAGGGCAATGTACAATGCTCATTCTCTCAAGTGCACTGTATGGCCATAAGGCTCATTGGCAAACCAAACACTCGACCCCTCGGCCCTTTTTGAAGTGGACAGACGCTGATATGTGTTTTACTGTGATCACTCCAATTGTTTTGGTCAATATCCCAATTGTCCCTTTTCTGTCAGGTTTTCCACAGCTGTCTCCAAAGCTGTCTCTCGTGACATGTCTTGCAGCTCGATGAAACACGGATCCATAGACTGTCATAAAGCAGGAAAATCAAAAGAACGTGTCTCTTGCACAAAGCGCTCAAAAGTACATTGTTCTCCAATGATATCATCAGCTGATTCAGCTTGTTCCAGCCTGCCTGCCGCTATCTTGACTGACAAACACAGAGAGGGACAGAATCTAAGCTTCCTACTACACTGATTTACAGCATTTAGCTTTTGACTTAATTATGATGATTTGACAAGTTCATTGAAATTGTAGCCTAAACGCAAAACAATCAGGTATCCTCACAGGTTCTTTCAGAAGGGTGATGGTTCTATGCAGTACCAAAATGACTCACAGAACCCTTATACTTTACCAAGGGGTCTGTTGCTCTTTTAATGATAACTAAAACGTTGGGGAGGTGGTTAATTCAAATATTTTGGGGCGGGGTGTGCCCACAGCTATACGTATGATAATACCTAAGAAGTTTTTAGAATGTGTTGTGTTATTGTTTTATATTATATATGACTATGACCAGTGATGGTGTCTTGTGGACCTGTGTCATTTGAGTACAGATTACAAAATCAGTCAGGGGTTATCAATTCCCTTCTCAGGTTTTGCAGAAGTAGCTTAGCTCAAGACATTTTGTTAATTAACACACATCTAATGGAAAATAAAATGTTTGTCAGTGTGATATGTCAGAATTGTTGCTACAGAACAAAAACATCTACATAGAACATTTAAGATTGAGAGACTTTTGTATTATGTTGTCTCTTAACAGCAGTCTGTCTTTAATTCTAAAGCACATATTTCTAGATAATTTTGTGGCAGTGTTAACGTAATGTAGCAAGAAATTCTGGAAACTAGCAGCCTCAGATACTGTTCTTGAAAAGAAAAATGTTAAAAATATTTTGGGGTACATTCTGTTCTGACAGTGTTCCACCAATCCAGTAAATTTTGAGTTAAGATCGTATGTCAGATCACAGGCTGGCTCAGAGCAAGCAAGCAAGCTAGCAATGAGGGATAATTTTTTTTTGACAAGGTCAATCATCAGTCATCACTTGTGTTAGCATTGCGTTCCTTATCAAAGTTCTCCTCTCTTAAGACAATTTCTGAGGGCAAAATTGTTGCTTTGTAACATTTTACGTAACATGCTAGGTAACATGCTAGGTAAAATTCTAGGTAACATGATAACAGAAGGGTTCAAGTCAGAATAACAGAAGAGGTCTAATCAAGATGACAGAAGGGTTAAAGACCAAATGACAGAGGAGTTCTAGTCAGAATAACAGATGGGTTTCAAGCTCAAATAACAGAAGAGATCAAGTCAGAATGACAGCTGGGTTCTGTTCAGAGAAGTAGAGGTGTTCTAATGAGAATAATAGAAGTATTCTAGTCAGAATAACAGAAGGGGTTTTAATAAGTATATTTTATCAGAGGGGCGGTTAATAGCCTCAGTCTCCCTGTCTCTCTCTGCCTGTCCTTGTCTCCACCAGCCATCAGAAAGAGTTTCCATTGTGTCTTGGGTCGACTGGCCCTCTAGTCCAGTCAGTCCCAGCCGGGCCGTTGCAGGTGTGGGACACGCTTTGTTGATCATAATCCCTGAGTGTTTGACGTCCCCCTGTGCCCAGCCCCCCCCGTCCCGTCCCGTCCCCCCTGCACCCTGCCCTCCTCCACCCAGCGGCCCCTGGTCCTCCTCTGCTACTTCAGCCTCCGTCCACTTGGCCGCCTCATGGGATCCGACAGGCGGAAAAATAATGAATAACACCTCAACCCGGCTCTGACCTGGCTCCAATTCACACACTCCGCAGGGGGCGTGATAATACACTCTACAAACCACTTAATTGAACCTCACAAGATCAAATAATACTGTGGATACTTTATGCTCTATACTACTGACGCTAAGCTTGTTTTCCTCCTTCTCAAAATAGTTTTTTTTTTTAAAAGAGATTTTTTTCCCATGTATTTTTGCTTGTGGTATTTCACACTGGACATTTACACCGAGCAGCAGACACTTATCCAGAGACAAACGCAGGAGCAATTACAGTTAAATGCTTTGTTCAAGGGCACTAAACCAAATTCACTTCTCAAATGCACACCTGTATAGCTCAGCCGATCAAGCATGGCGCTTGTAATGCCAGGACTGTGGGTTTGACTTCCGGGTCCACTGCTGCACTTCATGCATGTCCGTGTGACTGGGTGGATTCGGAAGAAATCCTCTCTCAATTTAATATTTCAATGTTGCACTTCATTTTAAAAATGTATATGTTTAGCAACACATTATTTCTAAAATATTTGCACATATATAATTGGCACAATCATTTCATCATATTTTAATAATTTATGATTAAAAGCACAAAAATTTAATTATAGTGGGTTCTCCAAGAGCCATTTCTCCCATTCTACATGTTGTTTACATGATTGGTTTTACAATAATGGACATGTCCATCAATGCAGGTACATGCTTTTACAGGCAATCAAATTCTTTTGACTCTTTGGTTGATGATTCCAAAATATATATATATATATATATATATACATATATATATATTTTTTTTTTATTTTTTTTTTTTTTGGAATATATATATATATATTTCAGGACTCAATCATGTCTGAGTTAGATGAAATTTCACATTCTCTCACATCTTTAGCAGATCACATCGACCCCAATGACCCAGGATGTCTTTTTGACCCACGTAGATTAGGTAAATGTTAGCCGAGACCACGAGTAGGGTCCATTTCAAAATAGCCTAACTTGTATAACTACAGTAAAATCTATTTGGATATGGTTGTTTTTGCCATGTTTTTTTAATGTAGATCATGGACTGACTGATTATAGTCTGTGAGCAAATCAAACCTTTAACTGTACAACCCACATTTGGGCTATCAATCCTACACAATGTGTTATACCCATGACTACAATTAATCCAACCCCTTCCTGTGTATTGGACTGTTGGGAAGGCAGCCTCTGTTTCACCACATCCAGGATATCTTTAGCCGTGGGTGATATCTGCTCGGTCCAAAGTATTTTGTGGGCTGATGTTTGCTCGATCAGCCTCAAGTTTACACCCAGGAGGATGGTGTTAATTAAGGGTGTGTTGCCAGAACTGGTGTTCGCTATGTCTCAGTTGTGCTGGTTAAAAAAATATATCAATGGCAAATTTGCAGATGTCAAGAGCCTGAATCTTGGTAGGCAATCATGCATTGACTTGTGCAGTGTTATCAGAGACAGCATTTTGGCTTGGAGTTGCACGTTAATGGTACTGTAAATCAGAAACTCGCATTCATGCGTTGTGACGATAAAAACATGCCTGCCAAAGGAGACTAGCACACCAGTCGTTCTGTGATTGATTACTTTGGACTGCTGACCGGCAGGACAAACGGCAACATTTGAATACACACACCTACATTGATTGACCTGTCACCTGTGACTATTGTGAAAACAATCCAGAAATGTAGCAGTAGAACGGGAAAATGGCTCTCATTCTTGTAAAATAAATGTGTTTTTATTTAAAAAACAGTGTGTTCTTCTGAAATCCTCAATTAAAAAAATGTGATGAAATAATTTAGCAAAATGCAATTAGAGAAAAGATGAAGTTCTACTGTTCATCTGTTCAAAATAAAATTATGCATTTACATAAGTTACATATTTAATTAATAATTAAATGTTGAGTTGACTGGCAGGGCTGTAGTAGGAAAAAATAAATAAAAAAGGGGGTAAAGCACCTACTGTATAGATTTGTTACATTTTAAGGCCTAAAGGGAAGCCATAATATCATTTCATGTACCTAAAAATGTACAAAATCATCCCTTCCAATTCCCAAAAGAGATTATTGAGACTGTACAAAGTTAAATAAAAATAATTTTTATTTTATTTCATAGTGCATTCTAATAATGTAAAAACTATTTGTGTAACATTCCACAGTGTACTATGTAGCCTACCACCCTCTCTCTGTGCTGCTTCTTTCTATGCTTTTCAAGTTTTCTAGTGATGCGATTGAGAATGTATTGTAATGTATTTTTTATCCAATGATGACATTGAGAATGTATAGTAATGCATTTTTTATCCAGTGATGACATTGAGAATGTATAGTAATGTATCTTTTATCCAGTGATGGGACTGAGAATGTATAGTAATATATCTTTTATCCAGTGATGAGAATGTATAGTCATGTTTTTTTTATCTAGTTATGAGTTTGACAATGTGTATTCATGTCTCTTTTATCTAATACTGAGATTAACAATGTATGAGAATGTATAGTAATCAATCTTTATTATTGATTATAGGTAGCTCAGTTTGATTCTGTCAAATGCTTCTGCTGGTATTAGGCTCCATACTACAAATTTAAACATTATTTGCATTATGTAAAGAGAATATACTCTAGAATCATAACTTAATGCGAAAATTACAGAAAATTACTTACTTTGTGCGCTCAATTTTTACTTTCACTTCTTTAGGCGACGAGCTATAAATCCCCATGTGTGATGCCAGGGAATGAGGAATCACTGTCAGCAGGGATTTCCTGGTTTCATCGTGCTCTAGCGACTACTACTTGCGGCATGGATGCCTGCAAAAGCTAAAGGAGGTCATTTGAGTGTGATTGTGAGAAACAAATAAACGGCTTGCCGTAGGTGCCATGGAGGAAGGTTTTCTCTACTGCTCTGAATCTTTTGGGAAATTCGATGAGACAGGGCTGTTATGGTATCGGGGACGGGAGAGGAATGGGGTATTTCTGTTATTTTTTATTCCATAACTACCATCTCCAACAGACAGTTAAGCCCCGTTTTCATGTGAAAGGTGTCGGACCTCCATTCACACTATAATAGCTGGCCTAGTCCTGTATTCAAGGCACAGATGATTCCTAGAGAAGGTTGACTTTAATTATAGCTTTCTTTCTTTCTTTGGGTTGTCTTCTTCATTGGAACCTCCATCACATTCTCTCACTCAACATGTGAGGTCTTGTCTGATGGCAGAGAGACTGAGAACCAGTGTGTCTGTCTGTCTGAGTGTGTGTATGTGTGTGTGTGTATGTGTGTGATATCCAGACATCACTCTGTACTATGGAACTCTCCCTCCTTCCTGGAGTTCCCCTAGATGAGATCCTGGGATCTATTCAACCTCTATCCTTTCCTATTATCAGTGGTAGTATTAGTTGTGTTGTATTAGTGTTTATAATATCAGTTGTAGTATTAGTAGTGTTATGTTAGTGTTTATGTTATCAGTAGTAGAATTAGTAGTACTATGTTAGTGTTTATATTATCAGTGGTAGTAATATGAATCCAATATAGGTATTTTTACTCTATTATTTTTGGATTGTATCAATGTTGTTGTAGCTGATTGTTCTTCTCTTCTATATTTGCTTATGAACTGAATGTTCTCCTGTAACACCTAGTTATGGGCTGCTTGTCAGACCTTATGTTATTGCTGTTGTATACAGTATTTCTAGCCACAACACACTTGAAGAATTTTGTTTGTTGAAGTACGTGTAGTCAGAAGTGTAAACCATGATCAAATAAATGTTTGAAAGCTAGAGTCACAACATCACCCAACCTCTGGGTATGCAAGCAAAAAACACTTCACAGAGAAGTTTTGGGAATTCACAAGTCAAGTTTTTTTTTTTATGCGAATGTGTCCATATTTGTTAGCTTTCTCAAAATCTAACAGGAACCTGAATTTAACCACTGTCTCTTGTAAAACAAATTAAAAAAAATGTAAAAAAATTGACACATTTTAATTTTGTGAGAACTAATAACAAAGTGATATTGTGACAGCATTTTCTGTTACATTTTCATGGTCTACAAAGGCACAGTTTGATGCAATATGACTTCTGTAGAAGTACCTTTGCCATGTCTTACATACCAGTCCCTCTCATAGTTACTCTATAAAACCATGTGCACAGTAGGGTTCATAGTAAAAATTTCAGGCCGCTGTGTACTCAGAGGTTATCTGGGGACACAACCTTGCATTACAAGAAAAAGCCGTATGTCAGACTGGCCAATAAAAGGAAGAACTCTGCCTAGAAGGCCAGCATCCCAGACTCGCCTCTTCACTGTTGATGGTGAGACTGGTGTTTTGCGGGTACTATTTAATGAAGCTCCCAGTTGAGGACCTGTGAGGCGTCTGTTTCTCAAACCAGACAAACTAATGTATCTGTCCTCTTGTTCAGTTGTGCACCAGGGCCTCCCACTCCTCTTTCTATTCTGAATTGAGCCAGTTTGCGCTGTTCTGTGAAGGGAGTAGTACACATTGTTGTACAAGATCTTCAGTTTCTTGGCAATCTCTCGCATGGAATGTCCTTCATTTCTCAGAACAAGAATAGACTGATGACTTTTACAAGAAATTTATTTGTTTCAGGCAATTTTGAGCCTGCAACCCAATGCCTAAAGAAGGCCAGTTTTATAACTTCTTTAATCAGCACAATAGTTTTCAGCAGTGCTAACATAATCGCAAAAGGGTTTTCTAATGATCAATCAGTCTTTTAAAATGATAAACTTGGATTAGCAAACACAACATGCCATCAGAACACAGGAGTGATGGTTGCTGATAATGGGCCTTTGTACGCCTATGTAGATATTCCATTGAAAATCAACTGTTTCCAGCTACAATAATCATTTACAACATTAAAAATGTCTACACTGTATTTCTGATCAATCTGATGTTATGTTAATGGACAAAATATTTGCTTTTCTTTCAAAAACAATGAAATTTCTAAGTGACCCCAAACTTTTGAATAATAGTGTATCTGCTCCCCTACTCCACCTCCGACCTTAACCCCGACACCTCCCAACCTGCTACACATTCAGGGCCAGCCAGGGCCAACAAAGGGCCCTATGTCACCATGTTGTACACAGGGTGCAGAATTAGTTCCGGGGTGAACGGACCAAGCCAGGGTCAGAGCCTGGAAAACTGTCTTGGCAACCCTATAAATGCCCTCTAATTCTCTAATCGACCAACTCACAATTGGCAGTTTTTGGGGCAACTGGCCAGGGTCCTTAATGTGTATGGGACAGGAAACAAAGGTAGCCCTCTCTCTGCCTGAGGGGAATAGCTGCCCTACTGATCGGTAGCACCTGCAGTCCCTAATTTAATTCTGGGATGACCTCTGATGACCATCAGGACATAAGTTGGGAGGGGGATTGTTTCCTGAGATCTGCAGCCACAGCGATGGACCCAGAACAAGCCAGGGGGTACCCTTGGTAGAAGTACATTTTGAACAAAGGCCACAGGCCCATGGATGTTTAGCACCGGTAAAGGCTAATAATTATAGGAATGAACATCAACCTCAGATTAGGGGAGCAGAACACACAATCAATAACCACTAATTGAATTAAAATGACGCAGATCAGAGTTTTAAGTATGTTTGTGTTCATTACAAAGGTAATTTAATAATTATATCTGGAGCTTTAGGACATTTATAAATATCTCACACCCTTGGGGTTTTACATACTATTCCATAATGACTGTAGATCTTACTTCGACAACTGGTGCATTTCACGAGCCCAATGCAATTCAATAATCCCGTGGTCAATACCGGCAGATTTGGCAGAGCACAATGAACGCTTCGAAGAAAAAAAAAAACAGGACATCTCTACAAAAAACAAACACAGATAACAATATCAGAACGTGTCGTGCTGTCTCCCGGCCAGGCAGTGGGCTAGTACGATGACATTGTCTAACAAGTAGACAGTCAGACAGACAGGTAACGGTGGGAATATTTCTAGATGCAGTCATGTTTTGTGCAAACAACCCAGAGAGTTTGAGACAACGATGCAGCGAAGGGAAAGTGTCTTTAACTAAATAGCAGGACATTAATGGCCTTGATGATTACACAGCTCAGAAGCCCAATCCAGTCTCCTAATCCACAACCTGGGTGGCACAGCTGCTCTCAGAAGACAATTTATAGATTCTCTGTTTCTTAAGAGCAGGAGTTTGTCTTCATCTGGCATTGGCACGGATGGTAGACCAGCAGCAAAAAAGCAGCACTGTTGTTCTGCTTAGTGTTTTATTTCGGTTTTAAATCATGATTTCAGACTAAGCATTTCAAAATGGCGCTGTCAAGTGTGTGGCATGGCATCTGAATACATATATATGAATATGTCCTTTTTTTCTATCATATCTAATTCTCCGCAATGATCACTCAACCGCTATTATTTATTTGAATTTATTTTCCTTGAGTCCGTATTCATTTATTGAGATTGAGAAATTTTTATTTATAAAACACCATGGAATGCATTTTATTTTGTAAGACATTTGGATTTATTTAGCCAGGCGGATCAATTAAGAACAAATATTTTTTTTATTATGCCCTGGCTGTGTCAAAAATGCACAATGTCTTTATGCACAGTTTTGCCCCTAAAATGTCATTGACAGGCAAAAAATGCTCTAAAGCTCTTTATGAATTTAAGTCAACAAGTCATATTGAAGCAGGCCGTTAATCTAAATTTTTCTGTGGAAGACTGGCTTGAACAGCGTTAGTTAATAAATAACTTTTGAAAATAATGACATAAGTCATTGACGGGCAAAAAATGCTCCAAAGCTCTTTATGAATTTAAGTCAACAAATCATATTGAAGCAGGCCGTTAATCTAAATTTTTTTGTGAAATACTGGCTGGAACAGCGTTAGTTAAAAAATAACTTTTGAAAATAATGACATAAGTCAAAATAAAACTATTGAAATATGTCAAAGCACAATAAATGAAGTGTGTCAACATAAAAATGTGTTTAAAACTCCCCCATTTTATTCCAAAAAATAGCCCTGAATGTGAATCAACAGGAAAATCTGCCTCCTAAATATGTTGTATGTCTTCCAGTGATTCTGCTGGTTTTCCCTCTCCAGTCCACCAGACAGACAGACCCACAGGACCTATGGGGCAGGCGTGACAGAACAAGAACAATAGAACCATTATCCCAGAGTTCTAGAACTAGACGGCAACTCTACAACACCTTATCAGAACAGATAGAACTTGGCCAGGAACCAATAATACATAAATGCCATTTAGAACTTATCTAGCAAAACTAGATAACGTCTGAAAGAGCTAGATATTAATGTATGTATGCATACATTAAATTACAACTCTAATTAATAAATAGCTATAATCTATAATTTTATTTAATTTTAATTTTTTTATGTGGTGCAGATGGCTTTCTCTACTCTATATAATATATTTAATAAATAATATATTGCAGACATATTGCAAGGGAGAAACAGAATATATTATGGAATAAAAATATTATATAAAGTATACAATATTTTTATTACATAATATATTGCAGTCATATTGCAAGAGAGAAACACAGAAGAAATGGGACCCAAATCTGCAAAAAAAAAAAATCCTGTCTTAACAAAGAAATGTCAAAATGTGTAAAAGCTCATTCAGTGATTTATACATGTAGTGTGAATGACCAGTGACTCTCAAGATACAATTAGACCACATTCATTTTATTGATGATCACAGATGAGTTGGATAATGCGTAGGATATGAGAAGACAAACATAAACAGAAAATGCTATTATTATTAATATTACTACTGCTCACATATTATGAGGAATGCGTGGTGATGTTATATTGAAACCTGAGAACTGATGATGCAATCCCATCAGTGATGTAGTGGTTAAATAACAGATGTGTAAACTCTGATTTCTGGTCGCAATTACAAAAACTAACACTCATACTTTCAATGCATTTTTCTTGCAAAAGGATGGTAAATTCCTGCGCAAAATATACAAAAATAATAATTGGAGTAATTATTTTACATTTATAACGTTCTTCCAATCCAATCGGTTTTCCTTATGTTGTTTCAGCCGGTGTGTGCCCAGCTGGGTGTCTCTGTTAAGATGGTAAAATGACAAATCGCACACATATATAAAATAACCCCACTAAAACTATGGGCCTAGAACAATAAAGTCTGTACATAATTTAACAATAGCATAAATAGTAACAAACTAATATTTATAATTTACTAAAATACAATTACTCTATTAACAAAATGTACAAAATATTTTGCACACTCCAGAGCCTAAATTGTGATTTCGGTGAAAATGCTCCTGAACCAATAGTAAGGCCCCATTACAAATACACATTAACATATTTTGTGCCTCAATACCTGTGATAGTGATTGGTGTGTAGCGCCATCAGTACCTGTGATAGTGATTGGTGTATACTGCCATCAGTACCTGTCAAAATGATTGGTGTGTACTGCCATCAGTACCTGTGATAGTGATTGGTGTATACCGCCATCAGTACCTGTCATAGTGATTGGTGTATACTTGCCATCAGAACCTGTCATAGTGATTGGTGTATACTGCCATCAGTACCTGTCACAGTGATTGGTGTATACTACCATCAGTACCTGTCATAGTGATTGGTGTATACTGCCATCAGTACCTGTCATAGTGATTGGTGTATACTGCCATCATTGGTGTGGCAGAAGTACATATTAGTGTCAGTGGTTGGATTGGTGTCAGTGGTGTTAACTGTAATGTTGGATTAGTGTCAGTGATGCTAGCCATAATGTTTGATTGGTGTCAGTGGCGTTAGCAGTAATGTTTGATTAGTATCAGTGGTGTCAGCCGTAATGTTGGATTAGTGTCAGTGGTGCTAGCCATAATGTTTGATTGGTGTCAGTGGTGTTAGCAGTAAAGTTTGGTTAGTGTCAGTGGTGTTAGCCGTAATGTTGGATTGGTGTCAGTGGTGCTAGTCGTAATTTTTGATTGGTGTCAGCTGTGCAAGCCGTAATTTTGTATTGGTGTCAGTGGTCCTAGCCTTAATGTTGGATTAGTGTCAGTTAGCTGTAATGTTGGATTAGTGTCAGTGATAGGCTAGCAGTATGGTTTCAGTAAGGCTGAATATGTGTCTACATAGCCAGTTATTCATTTTGATATAAGTCAGGATAGCAAGTGAGAGGTTCTCATAAAAATGTTTTGGGTAAATATGAGCATTGTTACCATGCGGCTGCTGTGCATTCCTCTCTGTGTTGGCCTGGATTAGAGGCCTGGATTACGGGCCTTTGGGTACATCATGTGAACTATATGAAGTGATCTAAATCCACTAATAACCTGGTAACGTGAACAGGTCAACGGAGCTGCCCACTTTTTTACAGCTGGCGACATCAGAGTACTGTCTCTGTCCTGTGAAGGCCATGTACTGGTTAACCATCTGATTGGCCGAGCCACCTGGAGCTGCCATAACCCATGTCGACACGCACATGTCCAAATGTCCACAGCTATACGTCCGTGCCCTCTCTGGGATATATGAGACTGTTGACGCTGAAGCTGTTATAGAAGTGGCTGTTGAACTGTCCAGCCTGACCCCCGCCGCTGAAGGTGTTGTAGTAAACTCCCCTGTTAAAGTGGGACAGGCTGTCCGCTGGATGGCCGTGGTGGCTGGCCTCCGAGAGCCCTGGGCTGTGGCTGTCCGGGGCCGGGGCGTGGTTGTGGTACGGGCTGCTGTGGAGGGCCGTAATGTTCCTGTTGCTCAGCTCACTGACCAGCCCCAGAGAGCCGGCCTGCCTGCCGGGGGGTCCCGAGGCCAGGGGAGCGGAGGCTCCGAGGGGCCCAGATCCCAACGTCGCCATGCTACTGAAGAAGTTATTAAAACACGGAGTGCTGCTGGACGCCAGGCCAGGGGAGCTCTTATGAACCTCGCCGACCCCATCCATGTCAGGGGAGGCGGGGTCAATGAGATGTGGGCTGTCCGAGGGCTTGGTGACCTGGGCGGCTCGTCCCTCCTCTGTCTTGATCCCGTTAGTGGAGTCTGATCGACGTTTCCGCTTCCTCCGAAAGTTCCCGTTGTCAAACATCTTCTCACAGTTAGGATCCAGCGTCCAGTAATTCCCTTTGCCTGGAATAACAGAAACGTGAATTCAACAACGTACATGTTCACAAAATCATCTACATACATCCGCGTGTGTGAACATTGGTAGGAGAGCAGGCTCAAGTGCATCTTGCTGCTGTAAGTTTTGTCTGCGATGATTTAGCAGAACCTTATGCAAGAAGATGAGCCCGACCTGCATCTCCTTGACACTCCTTCTCTGTTGAAATACATGGGGGCTGGATTTTAGTCTGGGTTGCTTAGTCTGAATGTACCCTCTCACTGAGCATTGTTCTTAATGAACCTACAACTCACGGTGCATTTGATCACAAAATAATTGTGTCACACACACATCTATCTTGGAATTTGGAATGATGTATTCATGAGTGTTACGGAATGTGTCAAAGATTGGGGTTAGGGTAACCTCATTCCCCAGAATGGTTGGAAAGTAGAAGACGGCTCAGTCTGGAGTCATTTTCCTGCTTTCATATTTCTTATATTTCTTTCAGACATCTTATAGGCTCACCACAGATTTGTACAAGTTTAAAATGTGTGTTTATTTGCTGTATTCTGTTTGTGTCTCCAGTCTCTAACTGTTGTTGGCCCCTAGCAGCACATATCCACCAAGTCAATTGGGGGTGTGTGTAAATGAATGAAGGTGCCTGTGAACCACCAGCTGCTGGGGCTGACTGCTGTTGATTCCACTGTGGAGTGTGGACACAAAACTTCTGATAAAAAAAAAAAAACAGATACAAGCTGCTGTGAAGCAGCCGTTTACAGATTCACACTCAAAAAAGGTGGGAGAATCAACAGTTTACCGAGGTGTTCTAATCTAATCTATACAATTGTATAATGTACATATACATATCACAGTTCCCCTGATAAAACAACCAGTATCATATTTGACACTTTATAATACTGCTAATAAGACATCCAATAATAGAGTGTTTACAGGCCCTTTATATAAGTATATTATCTAATATGCACCATACACAATCTAACATGCACGAAATATGCACCTCAGTATGCACTGTGATATAAACCTAACAATTCTAGCATGTGGTCAATATTTATCCAAATGATTGTAACTGACATGATAACCTTCAACAGGCCTAAAACATGTAACACTGTTCCATCTTTACAGGCCTTCACACACCTGACAGGCCTTCACAAACTATAAGAATTTATAGTTTGTATGCATATAAAAAAGGGCTAATATAATAAGGAATAATAAAAAGCTGGCCTGCTGTAATAGTGAATAATATAAAATAGATTAGAATAGTACCTGGGTCATCCTCGTCGCGGGGTACTTTTTTAAAACAGTCATTGAGTGACAGGTTGTGTCTGATGGAGTTCTGCCATCCCGCCTTGCTCTTCTTGTAGAACGGGAAGTTATCAGCTACATACTGGTAGATCTGGCTCAAGGTCAACTTCTTCTCGTGCGCATTCTGGATCGCCATGGCGATGAGGGCCGAATAGGAGTACGGAGGCCGAACTAACTTCAGCAATTCTTCCTGACTTGCGATGGAGAGCCAGCCCAGGTCCGGTCCTGCGAACCCGGGGGAATTAGCGAGGAACTGTCGCTGTGTCCCATAAGAAGGAGGCATAAAGGATGCTGTGTTGTTGCCGTGCAGGTAAGAGCTGGAGGAATTGACGGCGGGTCCGTTTAGCCACAGGTACGGATTGGGGGATGACGCGTAGTCTCCGAGGCCGTATCCACCTGGTCTCTGTGCGCTCTGGAGTCCTGATTGATGGTACATGCTGAAGTTGTCGCAGTAGACAGCCATCTCCGGCGGCTCATGGGTATTCTTGGGCTGGGGTTGGAGAGAGCTGGCGGTTGGAGAGGAGTTGTGGTGAGCTGAAGGGTCGATGGAGTTCATGCTCCACGCGGGAGTAAACCCCAAAACAGGACAGTAACGGTTCAAACTGACGACCAAGTTCCACGCACGCAACGGCAGCAACAAGTGCCAGAACCCAAAGTAAAGAGTTTTAATTTTATAACTTCAGACGGACAGCTTCTCGTCCAGACAGTATAATCTCTAACAGCCAATAGACACTCACTAACTGGTTGGGGGTGTGGCCGTGGAACTTCATTTGCAACCGACTGGCAGAGGTGAGAATAAGGGGAACTTCTCTGTTTTTCATTCAAACCGCAACAGAAAAATCCCGATAGTAGATGATTTCTTAAAATATAATTTGCATTGACAAAGTGAAGTTAGTACTTAAAATAAAAATGTGTGCCAGTAGAATAGATCAAATACTTAAAAAAACACTTCCCCTTCTTTTCTCAAAAGGTATTTACATGATAAAGGCTTGAGGCTATATTAAGTAATAAAATTAATGTAAGTACGAGTGTATTGTTTAAAATGTTTTGTCGAAAATACATGTTAATAAGAAATATTGAAATTATACTTATGGCTAGAAGAGTTAAATTAGTTATTTTTTAAATTGCAAATGGGCTGGCAAGCAAAAAGCATTCGACAAAAAGCTTGTAGAGATAAGGATAAAGAAAATTCAAAAGAGATCAAATAGCCAAAAAGAAAAGACTGGCCGCCCACCACCACTTTATTATGAGCCTAATAATTTAACTAGATGAGCCATTTAGTTTGTAACAATAAGCTATATAATGAGGTAAGTCATAGCTGCTTGTTGAGAGAAAAAACAAATAAAGACTAAAAGGCCTATCTAATAAGTAGAAGCATATCTTATAGTAAATCACTATTTATGAGGTTATTATTAACATTATCATTAGTACCCTGGGTAACAGGAAAAGCCACTATTATCTAATATTAAAGTATACAGTATATTATTATTTTACATTTCAGTAGGCTTATAAAAAAATAATGACAATAACATAGTCATATACTAAAAATACCCCAAAATACTTCACAAAATGAAATAATATAATTCGGTCTATATTAATCCTATTCATCTTGAATGTATTCTGTTAACTTTAAGTAGAAGAAGCGAGCTACAATGTTCATTTTTCACATATGCATTCAGTTGATTCATAAAGGATCATAGCCAATTACATTTTGAATGAATATGGGGCAAATGTCCCAGACGCTACAAATCAATCAAGGTTTTACAAGATGATCACAGGAAAACCCCTGCAAAGTGGATGTAATGAAACAAATTGAGGCTTTTGGTTCTGTTACTGGATGAGCAGAGTTAGCGAGGCCAAGGAGTATGACTGACCTGGGTAAGGTGACATAACTATATTCACATGATCATCATTATCATGACCATAATCAAGTTCTTCATCAATCATAATAATAACAGTACGGAAAGTATGTTTGTATTTAAATCTGTTATTAATATACATATAGTTGTGTTATTTACCTTTATTTTGCCAGGTAACAATGCTAAGAGCCCATTCTAATTTTTGGCAGCAACCTGTTTGTTATGAAGGTTAACTGCCTTGCTCAGAGATTTTTTTATTTTTTTTACCTTCCCGGCTGGCCAATGGGAACCAGCAAACGTTTATTTAATGGCCCAACGCTCTTGACCGCTGGGTTATCCTGCCACCCCTAATTATGTTAAATTCATATTTGAATTCATTGGCTGGAAATATATGAGGTCTCATCAGGTACTCAGAAGCAGTTTTGTTTCAGAGGCAGGGGGCGATTGGTGTTTACTGCAAAACAGTGTTAACTGACAGTGACAAAAATGTATGTTGCATTTTCTGTTACACAATAAGATATTTAGCTCCACCTAGTGGCCACATTTCGCTATAGCATTACAATGATTTGCATAGAACCCTCAAACAGAACTCTGCACCCCAAGCCATTTCGTTTTTTTATGCAACCCTCTAAAAAAGCGACTTATTTAAACCTGGGATACCAAGTGAATGCCATTAAAGATGAGGTACAACAGAAAACCAGCCGGCTCCAGACCTCGTAGGGTATGAGTTGAGTACCCCTGGCTTACAACATAGCAACCAATCTGGGACAATCTAGGGTTAAAAATAAGCCAACTGGCAACTGAGTTTTAAAAAGTGTAACGTGTCTTGTATATGTTAACATCTCCTTAAAACATGGAAGACGACTTGAGATGAGGAGGAGTTAAAGGGTTAAACAGTAGAGGGGGAGGAGTTCATCTTTTGTGTCAGAGTGAAAGTGAAATTGCGTTTCTGTAAGGTGGATTTGCTGACTTCGGATAAAGCAGAAGTTAAATTGTATTTTTGTGAGGTGGACTTTTTTTCCTCAAAGGAACGTGTTCAAGGTGTTGTAGACATTTTCTTATAAATTCATAGTGATTTAGCAGACAGGATAGTGCAAATGTTGACCGTTTAGAGTTACTTTACTTATCCAAAAATAAACATTGTAATGTGTCATGACTGTGAAAGGAGTCTAACACAGGACCTGTTGATCTGTAGTCCGCGTCTCTAACCACTATGCTATTTAACAAAGGGTAGTCCGTCCCTCACTCATTCAGTCACTTAGTCAGTCAGTAAGAGACATTTGCTCTCCTATTCAGTTTTTTTGGTACTAGTAATTATTCTAATTATGCATGTGTTCACTAACAGCTGAAAAATGTGTTCATGCAAGCAACACGGCAGAGTCCAGTGGTCATGGTAAGTTAACATGTAACTGTCTCACATGGCATTGGTTGTATTTTACTGTCAAGTACTCCTTCACAGAGAGCTGTTGCTGTGCTTAGACTACACATTATAAGTGGGTCAAATGTCTGTGGTAGGACTGTACACATTATACAATGGGCTATATGTGGTCTGACACTTCAGAAAAATTTATCCATGTTAAAGTTGTATGTTGCTAAAAATAGGACAAGTGAATATCCCACTTTTTTACTTCTTTTTTCAGATGCCAATTTTACTGATGATGACGGGGGAAAAATGTCACCAGATTCTGAACAAGGTAAAACCGCCCTTGTCTTTCCTGCCCCGCAGAAGTGGAATAAGATGCAGTATTAGCTCAGCTTTGACTACCTCCTTCAAAACATTTAAAGCATTGTTGGAGGTTTTACTACAAGAAACGTGTCTGCTTGTGATATATGATTATTTGTTTGTTTGCTTTCGGAAACATTTAATCCCAAAACGTAGACAAAAATAGTTTGTAGTGTATTTTATGATGAATGGAATTTGATCACGTAAAAAAAGGGTTATTTCATTTTGATTATTTTATACAGGTTATTATTGTAAGAAGTAGTTCTTACAACTTGCAAGTCTTAATTAAAAGTTGAATAAAAAACAATGTTTACACACTTAGGTAATCCAGTGATGAAGAAATTCTTCACTGTTGTCTCTGGCAAGACCTTGGGTTCTCATAAAGAGTTTCTGAAACAACTCTCCATGAATCAAGACTTTACTGAAGTGATGTCCGAGAGAGAAAGTGATGTCATTATCACTTTCTGCCCAATCATCAGTTGTGCCGGGACTGATATTGAATAAGCACTCCAAAAGACACCAAGTAACCACACAAATTTATCAATAATATATCAGACATTTTCTACATCATATCACTGTTAGACTTGTCCCATATCTGTAGAGAGGCTGAATAATTAATGATTTATTTGTTGAAACTGTCTGATACTAATGTTTTTTTTTGTCTCTTGACAGAAAGTAAATCTGTAATTCTGGTGGTGCTC
>JACXGI010008017.1:0-35001 GCA_016801175.1 Esox masquinongy
GCGATCACAGCCTGCATGAGGAAATGGTAGAATGGCACCAAGTGGACACCACTGACTGAGTGCATAGTGTACATTTTCATAAATACCCAGAAAAGTAATTACTAGAATCATACAGCTGACTTTAGCTAATATATAGGCATTCTAACGAAGAGATTGGTACACAGTTTGTGTTCCTATAGCGATCACAGCCTGCATGAGGAAAGTTGCACCAAGTGGCTACCGCCGACTGAGCGCATAATGTACATTTCCATATACAGCTCCAGAAAAATAAGAGACCACTGCACCTTTTTCTTTCCTTTCCAAAAACGTTGAAAAGGAAAGTTTTGAGTCAGGAACAGAAGCGTTAAATTTGCAGTGGTCTCTTAATTTTAACCCTTCTGTTCCTCACTTAACACCTTCCTTTTTCAACTTTTTGGGAAAGGAAAGAAAATGTGCAGTGGTCTCTTAATTTTTCCGGAGCTGTATATCCAGAAAAGTAATTACTAGAATCATATGTCTGACTTAAGCTAATATATCTAGGCATTCCAACGAAGAGATTGGTACACAGCCTGCATGACAAAGTAGAGTTGGTCATCTTGGAGATGTAAACATTGGTGATGTACGTGAAAGCCACTGGTCAATAATGGCGATTACCAATGTAGTTTTCATTCCGTTTATGCAAGAAAGCTCTTTGTTTTCAACCTAAAATGTTTTAGAACATATATTTGAATGTAACCAAGGGGCTGAGGAAGGGGATTTTGTCCAGGAAAAGTTTTTACCAGGCAACGACAATGAACATTCAGCTCAGACAGGCGACTGTGTCAAGACCCATCCGGATTACAAGTCGCTATTTATGATATGTAGCACCGTATTACGTTGTTTGTATTATAAATATGATATAAAAATGTTCTTCTGTCAACATACTATGGGGATGTTCTTTGTTTTTTGGAAAAAATGTGTCTCTCACTGATTTTAAAACAAGAAATAAATACAAACTACGCTATCGGTCCTCTCCTCCCATCTGGTGGCTGTTTGGTGTCATCACATCAAAACAGAATGAAGTGTGCCTCTATCAAAATTATTAAATATGGTTTTGATATCAAATGTAGAAAATCAAAATTTCTACAAAATTTACTGGATGTCCCTCCAAAATTGATGAAAAGACGAGAAGAACACTGGTCAGGGAGGCTTCCAAGAGGCCTGGCAAGTACTGGCTGTGTGCTACATGTGACAACAATCTCCCGTATACTTCATATGAATGGGCTATGTGGTAGGGTGGCAAGACAGAAGCCTTTTCTTACAAAGAAAAACATCCAAGCCTGGCTGAAGTTTGCAAAAACAAACATCAAGTCCCCCAAAAGCATGTGGGAAAATGTGTTATGGTATGATGAACCCAAGATTGAACTTTTTGGCCATAATTCCAAAAGGTATGATTGGCGCAAAAACAACACTGCACATCACCCAAAGAACACCATACCCACAGTGAAGCATGGTGGTGGCAGCATCATGCTTTGGAGCTGTTTTACTTCAGCTGGAACCGGGGCCTTAGTCAGGGTGGAGGGAATTATGAACAGTTCCAAATACCAGGCAATTTTGGCACAAAACCTTCTGGCGTCCGTTAGAAAGCTGAAGGTGAAGAGGAAGTATGTCCGTTCATGTGACATACATTTGGTAACTTAGTGTGATGCCAGAAAAGACTCATAACTAAATAATTCAGAGGTCACCCCTATCATCCCACTGTACTGCACCCATGTGTTTCCACATCTCCCTATTCTCTGTGTGACCTGTAGGAAGTACTCAACTATTTAACGTGTCCATTAAATGTAAGAGCAAGTCTCTTTGGCCAAAGGGCATTATACCAGGTGTCAAATATCCCAGATGTTTACATATTAGGCCAGAATGAATGTACCACTTAGCACATAAAGCATAGAGCAACCAGACACCGCCAGCCGAAGAGAACCCATGGAAACGGTATCACCACTCACCCCCCTTACGACCGCCCAACCAACTGTACAGCCGTCGTCATTCTCAAACAGCAGCGATGCGGGCCTCATGCCAGGCAAGGTTGCAGCGTTCAACCTAGGAGGCAGTCCGGATCCAAACATGGGGAGGGCAGCGAAAACAGTGTCCTATCTGGCACATCTGCAGTTAGGAACAGTCTTAATAGTTAGGTCAGACTTTTTACAACCGGTCACATAGTCCATGGCCCAAAGGCAGGGTGGTGTTGGGTTGGTGGGTCCATGACGCAGGGACACAGGAAGAATAGTCAAAAGTCACATAGCTCCGTTTGCTTGAAACCACGCAAGTTAACTTGGGTCCAGGTATAAAAGTCTGTTCAAGATGCTTGAGGGTTGGGAACCAGGCTAAGGTGGTTTTCAGGAGAGTGAATGATTCCTCCATCACTGGAGACCATTAAACTTGGATGGAGCCAGACATCCCCCCCTTC
The DNA here is from genome assembly GCA_016801175.1 of Esox masquinongy. NCBI lineage: Eukaryota > Metazoa > Chordata > Actinopteri > Esociformes > Esocidae > Esox > Esox masquinongy. The sequence continues at coordinate 2,426 of JACXGI010008017.1, forward strand.
AGTGCATCATGGAGTGGGTTTGGCAAATTCAGAAAACTCAGGGATATAACAACGGTTGTGTTTCTACAGATTCATAACAGCGTCACCACATAACAACGATCAAGGGACTGGGAGGCTACGGAAATGTATAACATAAACAAGCCACCTTAATTAGAGATCTAGAGACAGGGAAAGTCAGAAATTAATCGGACAACCAGTTGAAAGCTGTAACAAAAATCCTAAGACTAGGAACAGTGAGGGTTAACAAGGACTAACCAGATATGTTGGAAAGGGTGGCAGGTTGGAAGCATGCAGCAGATTATGGTTCTTAATAGAAACCGCTGCGCCTGCATCTACCTAAGGCCAACGGCCGCTTTTATCAAATGTATAAAACATTTGTTAATTCACCCAATTGTTTCTGGATCTGTGCGAGATCAAACGGGCAATTACATTGTCTTCTATACCGTCGCTTCTTTTGGGGACATTTATTTCCCAATGGCCAAGTTTTTAGGAGATGTGGCATGGTGAATTAGATGGGGGACAATTGATGGTGAATAAGATGGGGACAATTTGATGTGATCAGGAACATCAGGAATAACAGCCACAGGTTTGAAGTTCATATCTGATCTACGCTGTTTATACTGAATACCTATATCTACACGATTGTCCTTAGTTAGGAAATCTGACTGGGACTTAGTCTGAGGCTGGGTATTCATAAGCATGGTACCCCGAAGCGTGATAGACGCGGACGGGTCCTTAGCAAGTGCAGACAGCCGAGCCACAGGTACATGTGACTCGCGGGGAGGAGTCCTCAACAGGCGAAGTAGCCTTTACAGGAACTAGCGACGGACAGAGTGAGGGAGCGAGAGTCTGTAGCCCATACAGGGTTGGGGCAACAGAGACCAGAGCATCATTGTAATCACAAACTTTGGAGTATTTATTCTCAGTCAACAACACGTTCCATTCCAGAATATTGATATTATCCGGCCTATAGTCTTTAAATCTTCAGGATTAAATAAAGAACCATACAAATCATCGCTATCATTCCTCATCGCTATCATGTTTTCATGGAAATCAAGGAAACTTTTGAACTTTTGAATAATTTATTTGAGTTAAAAAGAGGATCATTATAATGCCCAAAAATGTATAGTTTCAAAAAACACAGTAGAGTAGATCAAGCAAAGACTTCACTATATATTTATTAATATGGCATAACATAATAAAACTAAAGAATAACGTGTGGTTTTCTCAAGACAAAACCTCTCTTCTGTCATGAAGTGGTAGAATCTTACGGCTCCTTCCCAGACTTTATTTAACCCCAACTGAGACTTGTTTACAAATCAAGACTTTGATGACTAGATAATCAGCCACAAACCTAAAATACTGCCGCTCACAAGTTTTTATAGCTAGAAAGAGTTATTAAAAAATTAATGTAACAGATAAAATGTATAGGTTGAGTATACAATTGCATTAGAATTATCAAAGATAGCAGTTCTCCGTGGATTTGAGATTTTGCATGAGCTAAGATGCATACAGAGAAGCTGAGCAAAAAGCATGAAAGAACGTTTACAACAACTTACTTTGGCTTATAACTAAAGTTGTGGGGGTTGGATAGCTAACCTAAGGAAAGACCAAATTACTAGTCCTGAAAAATAGTCCCCCAATCCACTAGGTACACATTCCCATCTTTTCTTCCTGGCACCATAGGGTAGGGTAATTATGGCAGGACCTTTTGGTCCTGTATTTCAGACCCTAGATAAACCTCTCTAACAAATTAACGTTCCAATGACATCATACAACAAGACAAAAAAGCATGAATGCTAAAATAGAAATTGAGTACATATAAGTTAATTGCTATACTATTTAATGAAGGAGTAAACATAGAATTAAAATGTGTCAGTTCTTTCACTATTAATATTAGTGGTCTCCATGGATACATCCGAAGTGTGACTCTTTATCCATCTGGGATGGATTTAGCAATTTAGTTGTCCGTCAGATCCTGAGTTGGAACAAACATGGTGGCCACGGATCTCAGATCAGTGGGATAAAATATAAAATACTGACTGTACCTGAAATAATATAATAAGAAGAAACTATCCACTGCATGTAAGTGTCCTTTTGTGTTTGGCTTATGATCTGTTGCCATCTCCTTTTCTGTCACCTTTATGAAGTAGAGTCTGGGATCACATCCTGTATATGGAATATGTGACAAACTCAGGTTTGACTACAAACTCCTCTCAGAGGTCTATAAAAGCAAGTCTACCTCACTCTCTCTTCCTGTGAATGGTGTCGGTGAAAGTACCCCTTCTCTCATTCTGGGTCAGTCTTTCTCTCTCTCTACCTTCTATTTGGTTCATGGTCATCAGGCCATGCATCTTGTGTCATGCTTAGATGAATTCTTTGTTTATGTCAGGCACTGTATTGGAATGAGAGCAGTATTGCCTTGTTTAATGTTATCATCAAATGTTGAAAATAGATTACTTTACAGATATCCATGTCCTATGACATAATTTCCATGTAAGACTAATGTGATGAATCTGCTTGGTATATATTTACTGAAAAATGGTGAATGGAGAAAAAACCAGAAGCTTATTTGCATAGCGATGATGCTCTGTATAGACAGCACATGATTCAGTGATCTGGGAGTGTTTATAAACGTGTTTAACACTTCATGACTGAGAGCTGTTCTTCATGACAACTTAACCCACAACAACCATGACTTTTATAGGCATCTTCATCTGGACACTAGCCCTCTTTTTCAAAGGTAAGATTTATTAAATATAATGTTGAAAAATAATCTTATCTACAGAAAGGAATGATATATAGCAGTGCTATTATGTATATTACTTACAATGTGTTACTGTGTTTAATTCCTTTAACATGGGTGTCCTTATTTTATCTTACAGAATCCAGAGGACAGTACATAGTGACTCAGTCACCTGCAGTTCAATCTGTTATGACAGGAAATTCAGTTAATATGAACTGTAAAGTCAGCAGTAATGTGTATAACAACGATCGTCTAGCCTGGTACCAACAGAAACCTGGAGGAGCTCCTAAACTCCTAATTTACTGGGCTAACAGTCTTCAGTCTGGGACTCCATCTAGATTCAGTGGCAGTGGATCTGGGAGTGACTTCACTCTGACCATCAGTGGAGTCCAGGTTGAGGATGCAGGAGATTACTACTGTCAGAGTTACCACTACATCAACAGTAAAGATGTGTTCACACAGTGATACGGAGCTGTACAAAAACCTCCCTCAGTCAGACTGCACAGTGACTGAACTCTTACAGCTGGGAGCTACTGCAGGTGTTGAGGGGGAAGAGACAGTAACATGGGACACTGGTCAGTAGAGGAAGTCAACTTTGAATAAGATTAGACAACATCATTAGATTACATGTTCTCCATCATCATCGAAGTCAGGGCACAGACCTATATAATGGGGCTGAAATGACCAATAAGGGCTCCCCAGATATGCCAGCAACCATTCACCCGTCAGCTTCTACACACACATCAGTTTCCACAATGTGCATCACATAGATGGACGACACGTCTGTCTGAGTGAATGACACCTGCAGGTAGAATGGGGGCACTGATGTGCAAGAAGGGCCAGGGGCTCATGCACACCTTGGCGTCTATCTGTGCACTTGTCTTGGGGGCAGAGAAAATTACATGGAACACTGGTCAGTAAAAGTTAACTTTGAACAAGGTTAGAAAGCAACATACACATAACAAATTCTCCATCATAATCATTATTATCATTATTGTCATTATTGTCTTTTTAACATTTACAAAAATTGTAATGTAGCTATAGCTCCTATTCAGAGCGTCTTACATGCATGATTGGACAGGTTTCGGAGGAGGCCTGTGGCGATCTATGACTCCTGACTCTGCAGTGACTGTTGTAGCAGTGGCACAGGGTTTTATAATGGGATTGGGAAAAGAAGGGGATAAATTAAAAAGAGTGTACTGACCTCTGGATTCTGTGAAATAAAAACCTCTACATATATGAAAGATTTATAACCTAGTGACATTTTGTTCTGAATATTAATAACACCTTTGTGTTTTTGAATTTTATTTAGCAACGCATGTTTTAAATGTTCACCTTGAAAGCAGAATCCCAGTGTCCAGATGCAGATGGTTATAATGGTCATGGTTGTTGTGGGTTCACTTGTCATAAAGGACATCTCTCAGTCATGTGTGAAAGATAAAGTCCCAATACCCAGGTATAACAAAGAAGACATTGGCCTGGTAGGGAGCTCTTGCAGCACTTATCCTAAGAGTAGCAGTGTTAAACATGGTGTTTAACACTGTCCATCACCTTTAACCTCAGCTTCTTTAGCAAGGCAGTGGTCGTCTTGGAGGTGTGTTTGGTGTCGTTATCATGTTGGAATACTGCCAGGCGGCCCAGTCTCCGAAGGGAGGGGATCATTCTCTGCTTCAGTATGTCACAGTACATGTTGGCATTCATGGTTCCCTCAATGAACTGTAGCCCCCCTGTGCCGGCAGCACTCATGCAGCCCCAGACCGTGACACTCCCACCACCATGCTTGACAGTAGGCAAGACACACTTGTCTTTGTACTCCTCACCTGGTTCCCGCCACACACGCTTGACACCATCTGGACCAAATAAGTTTATCATGGTCTCATCAGACCACAGGACATGGTTCCAGTAATCCCTGTCCTTAGTCTGCCTGTCTTCAGCAAACTGTTTGCGGTCTTTCTTGTGCATCATCTTTAGAAGAGGCTTCCTTCTGGGACGACAGCCATGAAGACCAATTTGATGCAGTGTGCGGCGTATGGTCTGAGCACTGACAGGCTGACCCCCCACCCCTTCAACCTCTGCAGCAATGCTGGCAGCACTCATACGTCTATTTCCCAAAGAAAACCTCTGGATATGACGATATGATGTTGTAACACTAACGAGTCACATGACACTGGGGAGGGAAAATGGCTAATTGGGTCCAATTTGGACATTTTCACTTAGCGGTGTACTCACTTTTGTTGCCAGCGCTTTAGAAATTAATTAGCTGTGTGTTGAGTTATTTTGAGGGGACAGCAAATTTACACTGTTATACATGCTGTACACTCACTACTTTATATTATAGCAAAGTGTCATTTCCTCAGTGTTGGCACATGAAAAGATATAATCAAATATTTGCAAAAATGTGAGGGGTGTACTCACTTCTGTGAGATACTGTACATATACAATACGACTCACTGAGATCTAATTACAATCATATCACAATGTGTCCTTTAATAATGTATACAAATGTGGGGACAATCACTGTTGTAGCAGCACAATGTCGTATAGTGGGTTTGGGAGAAACTGGGGGTCAAATTGGAAAAAAATAATAAATGTGGTAACAATCACAATGTGGACACGCTCAGGACAAAGGCTACATGTTAGATCCAGCAGGTACGTACACAGGTAGGGCTCAACCTCAGCAGTGTAGGTGTATATCTGTCTGTCGGTTACGTTGGGGTTTTGTGGGTTATTGTTTTGTCGTCTACGTTCCGTGCTGTTGAGTTCTTCTTGTGGTGCACGTTTGATACTAGCTGGGATCTCTGTTTGGCCCAGCGTTTTGGTGCTTTGCCCTACAGAGCTTGCCTCCGCTATTATCATAAACTACAGCAAGCCACTCTCCTGCATCTGACTCCTATCCTTCTGTGTCGGATCGTGACCGGTTGTCTTGTCAATTCCCCTATTTAGTTACTTATTTGTTCCTTCTTAATTAATCCAAAAGTGCCTAAAAGCATAAAAAAGTTGAATAAAATGTGTCTAAGTACATAAGTCACTTCAAGTACTTGTTGGACTGTCTCCCTATACACTCAGCTCTCTCACTCAGGAAGAGCATGGCTGAGCTAGTGCAAATGCAGCATAGCATTATCATGCAAAATCCCCAGATATCGAAAACACATTCCCATAATATATTTAATAATATTAAGAACTCCTCATTCTTTAGATGATTATCCTTGGGTCTGTATATCTCAGGCTCGTTAAAGTGGAAGGGGGATATTCTCCAAATATCAGGTAAAGTATTAGTCCTCCAAATATTAATTTGATGATACATTCAGAATCTGGGGTTAAAATATTCTCCTAGTATGATAGCATGCATGTGCGTGAGGTAAGTATAACATGCATATATGACATGGATTTCTCCAGGACTAGTTATGGTGGGAAAGGAAAATGTTGTCTCTGAATTTCTAATGTGTTTGTACAGTGCCAATATGGATTCCAAATGTGAAGATATGAAGTCAATGGCTGTCATGGTCACAGCAAATTCTAGAACATGTAACCTTTTAGATCTCAGTATTTTCTGGGTTTGGGCCCTGCTTAGGAAACATTTATTGACAAAGTCAATATGTACCATCAAGAACATTTATCTACTTTCACAAGTAGTCTACATCACATGGATGTGGCACTGGTGATATTTAATGTGGGAATGTTTACTTTGCCTAAATATCTTCTGATTTTAATAAAACAGCCACAAATGAAAACACAAGATTCTACATAACTGTAACGACTCCACCTGTGGCGTCGCTACCCACTCGGCGTTCCAACTCTTCCTCCCACTGACCTCCGACTGGGTGGGCCGGTTTACTCCTTCCTCTGAAATCACCTCTGTCATGGACCGACTCTCCCTTCAATAGCTGCTCTCCAGTTGGACACATGCGGCATCCGTGGTCTCCTGACAGAAGACTCCCATGAAGACTACTCCCACAATGGATCCAGCCCCAAGCCAAGCTCCTCCCTCCTCACCACCCCAGGGGTCTTCTACCCCTTCCTACCAGCCTCTACATCCGGAGAGTTATGATGGAGCTCCAGACTGCAGCAATGGCTTTCTACTCCAAAGTCAACTACCTCGCTGGAAGCCATATGACAGATAAGGACAGTAGCGACCCTGACATCTTTTCTTACCAGGAGGGCTCTCACTTGGGTGATTTTGTTGTAATTTGGTGGTTTTTCATTGGTATTGTAAGATTACGGAATTACTAAGCAAGTGATAGACAGTGAGACCCAATGCCCTCTCTCTGAGTGCCCAGATTCCTCACCAGGGATACAATTGCCCTGGTCCCCTCAGTTAATTACATAGTGCCCTCCTAAAGTACTGGGATAGTACTTTATGAGTATTTAACAGACAGTATTTAACTGTGAAAACGCTACCAACTGCCCCTAGTGTCCGGGTTACAATGGTTACCGCCTTGTCATCTGTTGATACTGAATGCAATCGCATTTCACAGATTAGTTGTATAACATAATTCTTAGGATATCCAGTTACCAGAATTCATTATGTTATTGTCTTTCAACATTGATAGAAATCATATCCCTTAAACCAATAAGTCAATACATGTATGCTCTTTTTATTCAGTCAGTTAATTTATATATAATTACTGACAATATTTAGATAGACTAAAATAGACTCTTAGTACTTCAAATTTGATGGATTCATTTTGTCTACATTTACTGAATAATGTTTGATTGGGGGAAGACCAGAATCGTATTTGCATAGTGATGATGCTCTGTATAGACAGCACATGATTCAGTGATCTGGGAGTGTTTATAACCCTGTGAGTTTAACACTTCATGACTAAGAGCTATTCTTCATTACAACAACTGAACACACAACCACCATGACTTTTATAACCCTCTTCATCTGGACTGTGGCTTTCTGCTTTCAAGGTGAACATTTGAAAAATGTTTTGATAAAAGAAAGGGTGTTTTTACAGAGAAAGAAAGCTGTTATTTATATTGATAAGAATGTGTTCCTATGTTTTATTTCTTTCAAATACATACAGTACATGTTTTTATTTTTCAGAATCCAGAGGTCAGTACACTGTGACTCAGACTCCTGTAGTTGAAGCTGTTCTCCCAGGACAGACAGTCTCTCTGAAATGTAGAACCAGCAGTAATGTGCATGGTGATTGTTACAATGGACAGTCGTGGGGCCATCAGTGTCTATCCTGGTACCAACAGAGACCAGGACAAAAGCCCAAACTCATGATCCGCCCAGGAAACACACTCCATTCTGGGACCCCATCTAGATTCAGTGGTAGTGGATCTGGGAGTGATTTCACTCTGACCATCAGTGGAGTCCAGGCTGAAGATGCAGGAGATTACTACTGTCAGAGTGTACATTGCCCTAGTAGCTGTGTGTTCACACAGTGATACAGAGCCGTACAAAAACCTCCCTCAGTCAGGCTACACAGTGGCTGAACCCCTACAGCTGGGACAGCTGCTTAAGGGAGGAAGCAGTGACATGGAACAATGACTGAACCAACATAAACTGAGCTAAATATATACACATGGGTGACTAATTAAAGGAAAAGCAGCAGAAAGTGTCTCAGTAAGATGTTGGGCCACCACAAGCCGCCAGAGTACCTTCAGTGTGCCTTGGCAAATTCTACAAGTCTGTAACTCTACAGGGATGGAACACCATTCATACCAAATATATTCCCTCATTTGGTGTTTTGATGATGGTGTTGGAGAGCGCTGGCTAACACGTCGGTCAAAATATCTATAATAGGTGATTTTTCTTTTGGGTTGAGATTTGGTGACTGTGAAAGCCATAGCATTTGATTCACATCATTTTCATAATCATCAAACCATTCAGTAAACACTCATTCCCTGTTTATGTTGTCATCCTGGAAAATGACCACTCCAATCAGGATAGAGATAAAGGTGATTAATCAGAATATCTGTAATGATTTGCAGTGACCCTTCCTCCTGACAAGTAGACCCAAAGCATAACAGGGCCTCCTGACCCCCTCACTGTAGGGGTCAAGTGGGCTGTTACATTCTGATCCAGTCCTTCATTGACATTCTTAGTCACCTGAGAAAGAGTTTCTCTTCTATTTTTCCTTACATACTGCAGTAATGCATGACCATTATGGTCATCAAATGTGTGCTTTCAACCACAATTTTCAACCCTGTTTACTAATGTTTTTCCCATAGATCTAAAAGCAGATATAACTTTAGTCACTGTTCCTTTTGAAACACTAGCCAGTGAATGAAGCTCCTGCCATCCGTGCCCCATTAATAAACCCTAAGTCACTCAGATCATATCCTCTTGCCATCCTGATATAAAATCTATGTCTGGGCCGGCTCAGCATTTTTATACATGCCAAAGAGCATGATAGAATGTACTTGCTTAATTGTATCATGCAGTACACCTGAGTGGAAGCATCTGCATTTGTTAGGTTCCTCCACTCATTTATTCAGGTCTTTCCTGTAATTTGTCACCAGTCTGTATATCATATTGACAATATGCCAGCCCCATCCACCATCCTCATGTCAAAGCATTCTGAAATTACAACACCTTCATGTCCATGCTACATAATCCTTCCCTTTGCAACGTCAGTAGAAGTAAAGAGTTGCAAAAACTGCAAATGGGCGGTGCGTCAACATTGATGATTTAATGTAAAGTTAAGATAACTCTATCTAGATACATTAGGAAATAGACAGATTTCTATGCAGATTAATACAAGGCATATTATTATCACAACTAAATAACAGTGTAACATTAATCTATCAATTAATTAAACACATTGTATGCAATTACATAATTTTGTCCAAAGGAATTTTCTAACAATAGTGTCAGGTGCTAGCTTTGAGGATGCCCCTAGCCATCTCTGCGCTGGTCCTGGATTGTAGTCAGGACCTGGCAGAAGAGATGCTTCTAGGCATGGAGACTATATTAGTTGAGTATGTCCACATCACTGTGTGGATGAAGTAGGGAGGCTGTGACCGGCCTCACACTCACACAAATTCTTGAACTAATGTACATTTGAGAAATGTCTGCTTTTCTATTACCTGGTATGTAACTCTTGTCTTTGTTTGTGTCACACGTCTGCATAATATCAGAGGATTATTAGGTACTCTAACCATCTGTTTATCTGCTTAAACCAATAAGGGTATCTGTCCTTTGTTCCTTAGGAATGTGGCCCTTGGGGGAAGTAGGGGCAATTAGCCCCTTTACACACAACAGTGAACACCTAGGGCAGGAAGGATAAGGTGGTGGGACAGCCCGCCCTTTGGGTAAAACCTGTGTGACATAAGACAGCTGGGCAGCATCTTACCACATAATAATAATAATAATAAATATGGACTGTTCATGTATTTTCCTCAGAGATTCCTCAGAGGATTATTCTGTAAGCCTTTGACGTGTCTCTCTATTTGCAAATAAACTGCTAATTGTGCCAAGAGAATTTTGTCTCTACTTACTCCTTTAAGAGTTCCTATACATGGAATTACCATCACATACCTCTTCTTTGTTTTGTTGTTTTTGCCAGCCTAAATTAAAAGTGAATGTCTTGCTACCACTCTGCACCTGTGTCCTGCCTCCTTGACCGTGACAGAATGAGCCACGTTCCCGGTCTTGCGGTTGGGATCTGGTGCCTTGGGGGGCACTGTCAGGTCCTGGCTATGGGGATGCCCCCAGCCATCTCTGCGCAGGTCCAGGGGCCATTGTCAGGACCTGTCAGAAGAGATGCCTCTAGGCATCTCTGTGCTGCCGCTTTTTGTTTTCCCCAATTAGAGACAGCTGTACATCGTTGCCTCTAATATAGGACCCTATATTAGTTGAGTATGTCCACACCACTGTGTGGATCATTGTTTATGCCTTTTGTGCATTTTGTTGCTGTTGTGCCTCTCCTTTGTTTTGTTGTTTTTGCCAGCCTAAATTAAAAGTGAATGTCTTTCTACCACTCTGTGCCTGTGTCCTGCCTCCCAATGTGAAAAATAGGGTCCATCAGAGGCTATGTTGGGGAGTCAGTCCATTCTGTGTTTAAATGACATGACATAAACCCTAGTAGCTACCATAAAATGTTATAGTTGAAATAAAAGTAGCTTCATGGATTAGATTACTTACAGTATTGGTTATCTGTATGTGTTTTTGTGTGTGAGACAGAAAGAAACATTACTGTTTTGACTGTATGCTTTTATAGATTTATGATATAGAAATGTTTTTAATACTTAATGCCAATTTGAAATGAACATATAATTATTATTGTACAACTTATAATTAATGAAAATGTTAGTGCATTAACTAATAATTGACAGTCTTATTCCTTAAAGTCCCAGTGAAGAAAAATCTGTAGAATTACTTTCAAATGAGACATAGTCTTTGTTAGTGTTTAAAGAGAGTTCATTAAAGAAGTAGCAAATATAAATGTAAAATTTTGTAACATCCAATTTAATTTGAGTGAGCCTTAAAACAATGTTCCTTTCAAATATTTTAGAAACTAAAAAATATTTTCTAAAACCTAAAATCACCTATGTGAAATTAAAAATGATTGTATTCTGTACTAAATAAGAGTATAATACTTTAAACAAAATAATAATGCAGGGTTTGGGCCTGTGCAGATGTGTGGTTGAATATGCCTCTATATCATTTAAGAATCCATTGATGATGTTGCTCAGTTTTCCACAAATGACATTGTTGATGCAAAATGTCTTAGCAAACTAATATCTATTATGATATTGACCAAATATGTAAAGGGATGTGATTTGGGTTTGATCCATTTGTGAAGTGTTTTCAGGTAATGGGGTCTGTTTTTGTTATATAAAAACATATTATCCAAAATGTTGCATATAATCTTGTAGGGCTCGCTAGTAAGTAAACAGATCTCTGTGGGCTGGGTGGAAAGTTGTAGAAGAGCCTTGTTAAATGATAAAGCTGTGCAAACACTGACCCTCCCCACATAAACACTCAACTGGACAATTATTGCACCTTACATATGTGGTAGTATATTTGTTTAGTAATTTATTTATGCTCAGTCCACTTCTTATTTCTTTTGTACACAATTGCTGCACCAATGGACCAGAACAAATTCCTAGTTTGTTCTGAAACTTACTTTCTGAAAACACCTCTTTCTGATACTGATGACTCCATCCCCACCCCTTAAGATGATCCAGCCCCTCCAGATCCTGGTGAAAGAAAGTGGGGTGTTACGGCTGGACTTGGAGCTGCACCCTGGTTGAGTAGGATTATTTGCTGTTAAGGCATTCACAATAATGCTATTTCAATATGAAATTGAACGCTCTTGGTGTTTAGTACATTACACAGCATGCTATTGCAATTCTGAAAAAAATGTATCTCCATTTTATGTGTACATTAAAGAGGCGCTTTCACAAAAAAAAAATGTTTTATTGGAATCCGGATATTTTGGCCCTAGTTATAGTGAAACACATCCAAGTAAACTCAGAGGAGTGCTTTTACAGTAACCTCCTCAAAGGTTACTGTAAAAGCTGTTGGTATCGTGGCAATTAACAAACATAGGCCCTACTGCACATTTTCTGTAGGTTGTAGGTTCTTGCAGTGCCCACATGTACATCTTATGTAAAATAAATAACAGAGTTTGTATACTACAGGGAAATTGAGCACTTGGGTGTGTGACTATAGTTCACTTACTAATATTATTATTGACATGTGGCCTAAGGACACCTCTACCTCCATTTCTCTATCTTCTCTTCCATTGCCTCGGCTCCGCCCTCAGCTCCATCCATGTCAGGTTTGATTGGAGCGACAACAATTCAAATTGATACGGCTGTAGGCTGGCTTGGTCTTGGTCATCTGTTGAAATTCTGGTGGGGAGTCCTCAAAGTCCTCCCAAAATTCTATTGTAGGGACTTGCTACCACTCTCTATCTTTCAGTCCAGTCAACTGAGCAAGCTAGAGCCTGACTAAGATTTAAGCGACAGAAATGGGTGGTTTTCCTGTAGTGTAGTAAAAATGGCAAACGACCGACTGTCTTAAATTACTGGAATGGCCACGTACGGCTTTGTTACTTAAATAGTAATATCATTGCAAAATGAACTAACTAACAACTTCTTGTTGTATTCACATGGAAGTTATCATCAATAAGAAAATGTAAAAAATAAAGTATGCTTTTATTGTACTTTTTCAAGTTTCTTTTACTTATTTGCTAAAAATGACCTAACCGGCCACGAGTGTTTACTTCGGAAGAGACTGTTTCTATTTTGGTTGGCGATACAAAGATAATCTGTCTTTGCACTTGGAAAGAGGTACTGATGTTGAAGTGAGTAAAAATCAACAGTGGATATGCAGACGGGTGACAAATCTAAGGAAAAATACAACATAAAGTGTCCCAGTAAAGTGTTGGGCCACGAGCTGCCAGAACAGCTTCAATGCACCATGGAAAATTGTATGGACCTCTGGAACTCTACTGGAGAGATGGAATCTTTCAAAATAAATTTCCTCATTTGGTGGTTTTGATGATGGTGGTGGGGAGCGCTGTCTAACACGCCAGTCCAAAATCTCCCATAGGTGTTCTTGGACGCAGTGACTATGATGGTTCACTTTCATATTAATCAAACCATTCAGTGGCCCCCCGTGCCCTATGGACAGGGGCATTGTCAACCTGGAAGAGACCCAATAATTAATCCTCTTTCAAGGTTACTTAAATCTTTTGGTCTTGATTCAAAATATTGTTCCTACAATTATTTATTCAGGTTATTACTTTAATTTGTCACCCATGTGCATGTTTGATGTTTTCCATCTTTGATGCATGGAAACATAGGTAAAGAAATATATCTCAGATTGACATGAGCAACTCTGACATGATCACACATGTCACGTTAGGTAGTAGGACACAGAGGTTCAGGAACTAACTGACTTTAATAGTATGATTCTGGAACATAACATGATGCATGGAACACATGACATCCAAACACTGACAGACAATAAACACTAGGGCAGGAACTTAAATAGGCACTTAACAAGGGGTTAACAAGACACAGGGGAAACCAATTACAATGATGAAACTAAACTGAACATAGAAACAGGGAAACTAGAACATCACTTCACAGAACATAGAAATGTAACGACTGTCACGGCACTGGCCGTTATTGTACCCCACCCCCCGAAGGCGCGGCTAAAAAAAAATAGTCAATCTGCCTGATGAAGGTGGCCCACCTTATTGGGTCACCCTTAAAACATGCTGGGTCTGGCGGTCCAGCAGTCTCCTCCAACATAGACCTCTGCTGGGTCCTTGTGGGGTCTGTGAGAGTTTGGATGTTTGGATGTTCCATGCATCATGTAATTCCTTAAGACTTTATAGGTTCACTTTCAGTCTCATTTCCACTCAACAATCTCATTGTCTCCACTCTTTATCTGAACCTCCAAGCTGAACTGCCTGGAGCCCCACCCTCACATTTCAACTCAAACACCCTATAACCCACCCACCATGTCTTCTATATTCCAGTAATCAAACACCCCATAACCCACCCAACATGTCATCTATATTCCAGTAATCAAACACCCCATAACCCACCCGCCATTTCATCTATATTCCAGTAATCAAACATCCCATAACCAACCCACCATGTCATCTATATTCCAGTAATCAAACACCCCATAACCCACCCGCCATGTCATCTATATTCTAGTAATCAAACACCCCATAACCCACCCACCATGTCATCTATATTCCAGTAATCAAACACCCCATAACCCACCCGCCATGTCATCTATATTCAAATACCCCTTCCTCCCACCAACATGACCACTGAGTTAAAGAAAAATAAAATCACCATTAAAAAGATGAACAAAAGAGAACCACATACCGCAGATAATATACACAAAAATAAAAATCAAATGTGTCTTTACCCAATAGATCTCCCAATAGGTCTCCAACACCAATGTCAAATTGTGTGTTTCAGGCTACTAGAACACGACCTAACGGATCAGGTGGATTGCCTGGAAGAGTGTCTGGAGTTGAGGACAAACCTGCCCCTCAATCAGCATAACACTTTGTTCACGTCCATAATTGTACTAAAAAATGAAAACATGTCCTCGACTTTTGCTTGCAATCTGTCATTGCCAGCTTGTAGTACAAAGCCTCGGTCAGAAATAAAATTGATATAAGATTAATATCTAGTATGAAAGATATACATCTGATGGATTATTATTGTCTACATTTACTGAATTATGGTGAATGGAGAAAAGACCAGAATCTTATTTGCATAGTGATGATGGTCTGACAGCACATGATTCAGTGATCTGGGAATGTTTATAACCCTGTGAGTTTAACACTTCATGACTGAGAGCTGTCCTTCATGACAACTGAACCTACAACAAACATGACGTTTATAATCATCTTCATCTGGACACTTGGATTCTGCTTCAAGGGTAAGATTTATTTTGTCTGGGTTGCAGATCAGGTAAGATCACCAGCAACCCCCGTTCAACAACCCCTGTTTTAAATGCCTGCACAAGCATACCCAGACACTCAACAAACAACTTGTAGAAATGTGCAAATTGGCATGAAAAGTTAGACTGTGCTGACACAACACAACAATCCACACCTATGGAAGGCCAGACATGTTCAGTGCAGACGGCACACAGGCTCTAGAGAGAACCATGACCAGGCCCACAGTTGGACCTCTGTTTCCCTTAGTCTGGCTCTCAACTTCAACATTGCACCTGGAATTGCAACCATTGTCATACACAGTCCCCATATTTCAGGGGCTCAATTGTAATTTGAAAAATTAACACAATTATGAATAAAATGTTAATTTTTAATACTTTGTCGAGAATCCTTTGCAGGCAATGAGTGCTGGAAGTCTGGAATGCATGGACATCACCAAATGCTGGATTTCCTCCTTTGTGATGCTTTGCCAGGTCTTCACTGCAGTTGTCTTCATTTGTTGTTTGTTCGTGAGACTTTCTACCTTGTGTTTTGTCTTCTGCAAGTGAAATGCATGCTCAATTGGGTTGAGATCAGGTGATTGACTCAGCCATTGCAGAATATTCTACTTCTTTGCCTTAAATAAGTCCTGGGTTGCTTTTGGAGTATGTTTTGTCATTCTCCACCTGTGAAGTGAACCAGCGTCCAATCAACTTTGTTGAATTTGGCTGAATCTGAGCAGACAGTATATCCCTATACACTTCAGAATTCATCAGGCTGCTTCTATCTTCTGTCACATCTTCAATAAACACTAGTGACCCAGTGCATTGGAAGCCATGCATGTCCATGCCATCACACTGCCTCAACTTGTTTTACAGATGATGTGGTATGCTTTGGATCATGAGCCGTTCTAAGCCATTCTTTCTTCATCCCATCATTCTGGTACTGGTTGATCTTAGTTTCATCTGTCCAAAGAATGCTGTTCCAGAACTGGGCTGGCTTTTTGCCAGACCACGTAAGCAGAGCTGGCCAAGAAGAGCGAATGTCTCTTACTGAGTGAGTGAGTGAGTGAGTGAGTGACTGACTGACTGACTGAGTGACTGACTGACTGACCCTTGTTAAATAGCATAGTGGTTAGAGAAGCGGACCTGTAAACTATAGGTCTCGTGATCGGATCTTCTCACAGGCAAAGCAAAGTACACATCATGAATTAAATAATAATAAAACAGTTTATGGTTATATTGGGACTGTTTCTGGTGGATTTTCCAAGTACGCATCCATGCATGCGTTTTGGGTCAGGATAGACAAACACATTTGCTGGCTACAACATACAGTAGTTACGTTATAGTAAGCCTTACCTAAAACTGTATACGGTTATATTGCGACTGTTTCTGGCATTGAAAAGTTCATCTTCAGTCTCGCTAGCAATTGCTCAATTCTTAGGAGTATTCCTAGGAAGTTAGTAGATACTAGTAAGCCTATTACTGGCTAATTATCTGTTAAAACGGCCAGTGGCAAAAGCCATACAGTTCATAGACGCTATGGTGGAGGTAAACTTAATAAGAAACGATAGTCAGTTTAGCGTTTAGCACAATGCTCAATGGTGTCTGGCGACTGCTGAAACGTGTAATGCCTTGGCGTAGTGGTTAAAGACAGTGCCTCTTATGTGGAAGACCTAAATTCGAATCTATTGAGAGCAACGACATTTATTAATTTTATTTAGTTTACGGTTATACAGTATTGTGAGTATTTCTGGTAGATTACACAATTCTCTCGTCTTTTCATTGATGAAAAAGTTAGTTATTGTCACCTTAATTGAAAGTTATTGTATCAATTTAATTCACGAATGAAAGAAAAAAGTATGTTGTTCTGCCATTACATGAAATAGCTTTGGCAGACTCGCTAGCAATTGCTCAAATTGCTAGCAATTGTTCTTAAGAGTATTCCAATAAGTTAGTAGATACTGGTAAAGCCTACTACTGGCTAGTACACTGTTAAAACGTCCAGTGGCAAACGCCATACTGTTCATAGAAACTATTTGTGGTGGAGGTAAACTTAGTAAGAAACGTTAGTCAGTTTAACTTTATCAATATCATTCACGAATGGCCAATTAGCTGTTAAAATGGCCAGTGGCAAAAGAGCATTTGTTCAGGGTAGACACAAGTGGCTACACTGACACCTGTCAAATGTACAGTTCTGTGGTGTAGTGGTTAATGACACAGCCTTCCATGTCAGAGATTTGGGTTTGAATCTCGAGAGGGCAAAACTTTCTATTGCTGACCGGCTGAACAAGGCTTGACTGGTTTCTTTTAAGATGTTTTTTGGCCTTTCTATTCTTGTGGCTTATGAATGGTTTGCACCTTGTGGTGAACCCTCTGTATTTGCTCTCGTGAAGCCTTCTCTTTATGGTAGAATTGGATAATGATACGTGTTCTTGGCTGGATGTTGTGAAGGGGTGTTTCGTAACCATGGAAAGGATCCTACGATCATACACCACTATTGTCTTCCATGGAAATCCAGGCCTTTTTGTGTTGCAGAGCTCACCAGTGTGTTCTACTTTTCTCAGAATTAACCAAACTGTATTTGGCCACTCCTATTGTTCCTGCTTTCTCTTTGATGGAATTTTTTTTTGTAGCCTAAGGATGGTCTGTTTCCCTTGCTTTGACAGCTCCTTTGACGGCATGTTGTGGGTTCAGAGCAACAGCTTCCAAATGCGAGTGCCATACCTGGAATCAAGTGTGATGGAAATTCCATCGATAGACACTCTTAAAGGAGTAAGTACAGAGACAAAATTCACTTGGCACAATTAGCAGTTTATTTGCAAATAGAGAGTCAAATGCTTACAGGATAATCATCTGAGGAGTCTCTAAATTAATACATGACAATCATCAGTACTTATAGAGGAAAAAGGGGTGTGGTAAGATGCTGCCCAGCTGTCCTATGTCACATAGGTTTTACCCAGGGGGTGGGTTGTCCCCCCCATCTTATCCTTCCTGCCATTAATGTTTACTGTTGTGTTTACCTAAAGAAGCCAATTGCCCCTACTTCCCCCAAGGGCCATATTCCTACAAGGAACAAAGGACAGATACCCTTTATTGGTCTAGGCAGATGAACAGTCAGAGTACCTAAAAATGCTCTGATATTAGGCAGACATGTGTGTCACAAACAAAGGAAAGAGTTACATACCAGGCAATAGAAAAGACATTTCTCAAATGTACCTTAATTCAAAAATTTCCACAACACAACTCCAGACATTTTACCTGCTAATTTGATGAAGAAATAATGAATAGCCCACCTGTCCATTAAACAGCTTTTGAGTCAATTGTCCAATTAATTTTGGTCCCTTACAAAGAGGGGGCTACATATTATAGAGCTGTAATTCCTAAACCCTTCCTCTAATATGGATGTGAATACACTCAAATTATATCTGAGACTGCACTTTAAGCCCATATTCATTATTTAACTGTAACTTGAATATATACTGTGAAACAGCCAAAATAACAAAACTCTTGTCAGTGTCCAATTATTTCTGGACCTAAATGTACATACAAACATACTGTACGTACACATCATTTTATAGACACATACGGACATTGCCTCCAATAAAACCCATAATCCAATTCATGCATGGTAATTATTAAGATAAATTGTCACGAGTGTGCCCAAGACTTACACCCATTAATTGATTTGTTGATACTGTTCCACGACACATCAGCCACTCGTGAACTTGATTCCAGAAGTTAACGGCTACTGGACAGTAGCAAAAGAGATGCTCCACTGTTTTGATTTCCTCCTGACAGAGTCTACACATTGCAGATTGATCCTTCATATGCTGAGCATCTTCTTTCTTTCCTGAATTCTATATAACAACTGAAAAAGACTGTAATGATGCATCAAATCAGTGGTGGACTCAGGCTGTCTGAGGGGCAGGGGCGAAAAAATAAAAAGGGCACCAGCTGCATGTGGTGGGACACCAGGGTGCAGAAATTTGTGATGCATTTATGGTGAATCAGTTCCAAACCCTGGTTAAGATTAAACATTTTTATTTTGTGACTCCGATGTTCACACACATACACACACGATGTCACTGAGAATGAGCTGTGCATTTGAAGTTGGAAGTTTACATACACTTACAGTATAAACTCCCAACTTCAACAGAATATTGAGGAGCATAGTCAAGGTAGGGAGATGGTCAGGTTGGTGGAATCAGAGTAGATAAACGTTAAAGATATTACTCCGTTCTGCTTGATTTGAGTTAGATCAGGTCCACCAGTTAGCATAGAAATGGCTAAGTATGCTACCTAGTGTTAGATTCTGTCCACTTGTGATCCATGAACAATATTAATGCAACCGGTAGTCAGGGGAGAACCATCTTTATTCAGCATGAGTCCAAGATGTTGATCTTCCATAGTTCTTACATGTTCTCCAATAATTACAAAGTTAACACAGTCTTTTATGCCAGGACACATAGGAGGCGGTCAGTGGTCATAGCCAATCATTACACAGTCCATTATCCTCCAGCACATCCCCTCCAGTATCTGGCTGTCTTCCAATCACATACGTGCATTCTATATCTTAACCTTACATGGACTGGTAGTGTCCCCTCTTGAGTTCTTGGCTCCACACACGCTTATCAGTTTGTGTGGGGCCCCTCAATAGTGGATACCAACTGCTTGTGATACGGTACCTCATATAGCACAAGATAACGAAGTACCACTCCTCTAACAAGAGAATATAACTAAAATACATGTGTCTCATCAGGTAAAGACAGGCTTCCTCACAATGGTATGTGCCAACCTACGGTCCATGGGTCTATTCATAGAGTCTATGACAGTCACATGGAAAACTCCTATCAGGAGGTATGGACAGGGTGTGTGGGTAGGGTGTGTGGGGCTCATCAATAACAGGCCCAGAACCACATCCCATATATTGTCCTTTGTTCAGAGTTAGTCAGCACTTTGTGTTGTGATAGGTTTCTCATGCCCATATTCAGTCCCCCCTTCACACCTGTAACAAATAATCATTACATGTTGATAAAACTAGCAAAATAAAAGTACAATCCAATTCCTAATGAACTGAAAAGGTCCAAACACTAAAAAACAATAAAGAAAAAAAATAAAAAGGATTATCTGGCCTATGTGGCTTTATAATTCCTTAAATTAAATGAAAATAAAATGCAATGGACACAGCTTGCCCTGACACATAGCACTGTATGACATTGCAGTCATAGTGACCATCGTGATCGATCTTTACCATACACATCAAGTCCCAGGCAACTGTCAGTCTAACCCATGTCCAACAGAAACAGACCTAACATGACATATTAATGAAATGCATAATTCATTCCCCCAATAAACCCTTTAAATAATCAAAGTCCCCCCTTGTCCATATTATGAGTCATGCATCAACATCATACTAACGACTCAACATTTCCTGACATAACACAACACTCAACTCCAATGAATGTACTAGTGACAGTTTCTCAAGATGGTGCCGTTGAGGATGGCTGCCATTTTTCATGCTCCCAACCAACTTTGCGTATTTATTGTTTTATTGTTGTTACTACTCTGTAATTTTGCTACATTTGCAACCACGTTATTAACCTATAACAGAAAATCAGTATTGGACATCAGAACTGCATTGGAATCGTCTTTTTCGTCAAGAACATCAAATTCAGTGAACAACCCGGGATACCCTTTGTTGTGCTTACCTGAGCTAGCACCTGGAAAACGATGCCAACGATGGAAGCGTGGGAAGCGGGGTGGAGTTTTGGTCCGACTGTGGCTGCGGGGAAACTGTGCTCCTCTCCCAAGTATTCTCTTAGCAAACGTCCAGTCACTAGACAGCAAACTGGATGAACTCAGGAGCAGGCTAGCTTTCCAGCGGGACATTAAGAACTGTAACGTTCTGGTTTTCACTGAAATATGGCTGTAGCCTGTGATGGTAATTCCATCGATAGGGACTCTTAAAGGAGTGAGTACAGAGACAAAATTCTCTTGGCACAATTAACAGTTTATTTGCAAATAGAGAGACGCGTCAAAAGCTTACAGAATAATCCTCAGAGGAATCTCAGCTGTGTACATCCCCCCCACAAGCCAACGCTGGGGCTGCACTTGACAAACTTTTTTGAGTTACCTATAGGCTTGAATGTTTATCTGGAGGCTGTCTTTATTGTTGCTGGCGATTTTAACCGGGCCAATCCGAAGAAAGTCCTACCGAAGTTTAAAAAACACATCACCTTCCTGACACATGGGAAAAACACTCTTGACAACGTCTACTCTCCATTTCATCATGGATATAAGGCCCTCCCCCATCCTGCTTTCGGCAAATCAGACCATGCGTCGATACTGTTGCTCCCTGCTTACAGGTAGAGGCTAAAACAAGAGAAGCCAGTGACGAGGTCCATTCAACGATGGACGGACGAATCGGACGCCGACTTACGTGACTGTTTCCTCAACACAGACTGGGAAATGTTCCGAGAGGTGTCTGGAGGCAATATCAATGAATACACACAGTCCGTGATCGGTTTTATTAGCAAATGTATTGACGACGTTGTACCACGTAAAACTACAAAATCTTTTCCTAATCAAAAACCGTGGGTCAACAGTGGTATCCGTGCCATGCTAAAGGCACGGACTGCAGCATTCAACTCCGGCAGCTTGGACAATTATAAGAAATCCCGGTATGATCTCAGGAAGGCAATAAAAACTGCAAAAAGCCAATACAGAGTCAAAGTAGAATCTCTCTACCAGGGCTCCAATACCAGGAACATGTGGAGTGGTCTGAGAACCATCACTGACTATAAAGGCAATACAGGTAGTGTGGGAGAAGTGTCAGCTTCTCTCCCAGATGAACTGAACTCTTTCTATGCCCGCTTTGAGAACATCATCCCTGGCATGGATACTCAAATGGACCAGGACAGCTGCCCTTTCCAAATGACCAGGTCAGACCTCTGTAAAGCCCTAAAAAGGATTAACACCCTAAAGGCTCCTGGACCAGACAACATCTCAGGCCGTGTTCTCAAGGCCTGTGCAGACCAACTGGCTGATGTCTTTACTGATATCTTTAACCTATTGCTACGTCAGTCAGTGGTCCCCACCTGCTTCAAAAAGTCCATCATTGTTCCTGTGCCAAAAAAGCAAAATGTCCTCTGTATGAATGACTACCGCCCTGTAGTACTCACACCAATCATCATGAAGTGCTTTGAGCGGCTAGTTAAAACTCACATTACAGACTCCATGGCTGTAACACTTGACCCGCTACAGTTTGCCTACAGACAAAACAGATCCACAGAGGACGCCATCGCTCGGACCCTGCACTCCGCACTCTCTCATCTGGACAAGAGGAACACATATGTGAGAATGCTGTTCATTGATTATAGCTCAGCCTTCAACACCATTGTGCCCCACAAGCTAGCGGTGAAGCTCAGGGATCTGGGTCTCGACCCCTCTATGTGCAGATGGATCCTGAACTTCCTGACGGGCAGACCCCAGGTGGTGCGGATGGGCAACGCCACCTCCTCCCAGACTCTCAGTACTGGTTCCCCACAGGGCTGTGTGTTGAGCCCGCTCCTGTACTCTCAGGAGCGGGCTCAACACACAACTGCCCCACAACTGCCTGGCAACCCACATCTCCAACACCATCGTTAAGTTTGCTGACGACACCACCATCATAGGCCTGATCTCTGACAACGACGAGTCAGCCTATAGAGACGAGGTAAGGTCACTGACTTCGTGCTGTCAGGATAACAACCTCCAGCTCAATATTAGCAAAACGAAGGAGATGATTGTTGATCACAGGAAGCAGCGGCGGGGAGACCACGCCCCCATACACATCAATGGGTCTGCAGTAGGGACATCTGGTTCCTTGGTGTCAACATCAGTGATGAGTTGACCTGGTCTCATCACTCTAACATCGTGGTGAAGGAGGCCAGGAAACAGCTCTTCTTCCTACGCTGATTAAGGAGATTTGGCATGGATTCCAGGATACTCAATAACTTCTACAGATGCACTATAAAGAGTATGCTGACCGGCTGTGTCACCGCCTGGCATGGCAGCTGCACCGCCCTCGACCGCAAAGCACTTCAGAGGGTGATTAAAATAGCAGAGCGCATCACAAGGTCTGACCTGCCATCCCTGCAGGATCTCTGCACAGAGAGGTGTAGGAGGAGGAGCAAATGAATCATAACAGATCCCAGCCACCCATGCCATGGACTGTTTACCATGCTGCCGTCAGGCAGAAGGTACAGCAGTATTCAGTCCAAAACTAACAGGCTACGGGACAGTTTCTTTCCTCAGGCTGTAAGGCTACTCAACTCGGGAACCCCTCTTCCCTTCCATCCATAATCCCATGCACACCTGTCACTTTATATCATGCTCATCTGCCAATTATATCATGCACACCTGCACTACGGTTGTACAGTTGTAGAGTTATTATTATTGATGCATGCTTTTGTATAGTGTTACTATTGATTGATTGTGTTATCTTCTTTATTTTTATATTATAATTATGGTTACTTTTTAACTTTTCACTGCACTGTCGGGAGTAGGAAAACCGAGCATTTCATTGCCATAACTTGTTATTGCAAATGACAAATAAACCTTTGAGCTTTACCTTTAAAAAGGAATATGGCACTGTTAAACATACCAGGATAGCTGTCATAGTAATGACTATAAAACAACTTCACAAAAAAAACAAGTATCAATGACCAATGTTTGGGTAGTGATCATATGTAGTCCTCTACCTGACTTGTGAGGAATGAACAAACATATATAATATCAAAACACCATTCAATTTACGAAAACTATTGATTGTTAGGAATGATCCTAGATTCCCATCAAATGTCCTGTAGTTCTAGTCCTCAGTCTTCTCTGTCTTGTATCAGTGATGTAAAGTTCCAATATCAGTTATTGCAGGTAGTGTGATGTGGACCCAGCAAATTGCCTGGTTGTCCTAACAAGTCAGTGTAGGTGTGTAGTGCAGTAGTGAGTTTCCAACACTTCACTAATTCAAGATAAACACCACAACAGTGTTTTCCACTGTGTTGGGACCATGTGCCCTTTCCAGTCAACTGGCCCTTGGTACTCTGACCTGTAGTATGTGGAGTCCTTCAGGACTCTCCTCTCATCTTGCTGTCGATGGTTCATCTAGAAATGGAGTGTGAAGCCAAGTTATGTGACCCTGGCATATTTCTGCCATGTGAGTGGTCAGGAAGATTTGGAACATATTTGACCAGTATGGTTGTAGAAATCCTTTTTGAACATGTTGCTGTTACTCACACACTCACTTGTCTGTATCCAGTCGGTAACGTGATGTATCATCAGAAAAGGGGTTGTGATGTCCTGATCTGTTGAAAGTATAACTACAAAACAACGATTAGTGTGGTTCAACAGTCCATCGGACTTTCATCCACTGGGTATTGTTCCGTCAACTCCCAACAATGAAGACAATAGATCAGTCCTTAAAACTTGTGGATCTCAGAAATTCCATCATGAGAGTGAAGCTTACACCCCATTAAGACAAGTTTCCATAATAGTCTATGTCAAATTTCCTTTTCCATCCACAACTGGCTTGGTTGATGTTTCATTCAATGTGCTATATTTATGCCTGATAGCACATGGCAGTGGAATGAGATTCCGTTGTCTGATCAGACTTGACTTTGCTTAGCCAAATCAAAAATGGTTACATCTATGCTATTCAACCATTAAAATGTTAGACCTTACATCAAACAAAACAATTTCCAAATAAACAAATTAAAAACAATTCCTAAGAATGGAAGATGTAAAGCATAACAGATGCCAATGCTCTGTAATGACTACGCAAACAGAAAAAAACACATTTTTCATGTAACTCCTTATAAGTACCAATTTGATTTGCTTTGAGCCCTAAGCTCAACACTTTCCAATCATAATCAATGATCATATCATACACCCCCCTGCTTTCACTGCATTAAGTCAATGGAAAGCGATACCATGAAAGCCGGACAGCGACAAATATGGCCACAGGAGGCGCCATCCTGAACCCACACTGGCCATCATTACAGGACAGATATGAAAAATAGAGAATTGGTACCAAGAATGGATCTAGAATCCATTCAATAATGTGTACATAATGTATTCAGCAAAATCAAAGTTGACATATAAAATAAAATAAAAACAAAACATACAGCATAAAATGTGTAAAGATGTCTTTAGATGTTTTTTTCTGCTTTCAACGTTTCCAGTTCCTTATTCTGGGGAGAACCATCTTTATCGAGCATGAGTCCAAGCTGTTCAATCTTGCATAGTTCTTACATGTTCTCCAATAATTACAAAGTTAACACAGTATTTTATGCCAGGACACATAGGAGGTGGTCAGTGGACATAGCCAACCATTACACAGTCCATTATCCTCCAGCACATCCCCTCCAGTATCTGGCTGTCATCCAATCACATACGTGCATTCTATATCTTAACCTTACATGGCCTGGTAGTGTCCACTCTTGAGTTCTTGGCTCCACACATGCTTATCAGGTTGTGTGGGGCCACTCAATAGTGGATACCAACTGCTTGTGATACAATACTTCATATAGCACAAGACAACAAAGTACCACTCCTCTGATTGTGTTCTTTAACAACAGAATAGAACTAAAATACATGTGTATCATCAGGTAAAGACAGGCTTCCTCACAATGGTATGTTCCAACCTATGGTCAATGGGTCTATTCATAGAGTCTATGACAGTCACATGGAAAACTCCTATCAGGAGGTATGGACAGGGTGTGTGGGTAGGGTGTGTGGGGCTCAACAATAACAGGCCCAGCACCACATCCCATATATTGTCCTTTGTTTAGAGTTAGTCAGCACTTGTTGTGATAGGTTTCTCATGCCCATATTCTATCACTAGCAAAGCATCCTCTAGCATACTGTATAACATTGTATACAGCTTAAAAAACAAAACAAACCAGAAAATGCAGTCTACACACATTAGTAAAACATCTTAAGTAAGCTGCAATCTTTCCATTGGTTTAAATGTAACACATATTGCTATGTAACCAACCTCACACACTCTAGTGGGATGTGAAGGTTACAGCTCAGACTGCATTAAACCCACTGACACCTAAAGATTCTAAAGGGGGTGTGGCTGAGTGTGTGTGTGAGGACTGTACCAAGATGTGAGCACAGGTGGGTCCACCTGCTGGGCATTTCTGCCTGACGCACCTCCGACGGTGCCGTTGTGCCAGCTGCAGGGTCATCAGCTGGTAGACACCCTTCACTGATGTTTCACTCCTTTAATCCCAGAACATCTGGAGGTGGTGGAGCAGTGGCAGGGACATCTCCCTACTGCCCCCTGCAGCCAGCCCTAGGATCCTTGTTCTCCCCATACCTTCTCCTTTCTTCTTAGCCAGAGCCAGAAGCTCCCTTGTTCCTACTCTTCTGCCAGGTCTTTGAGAGTCTAATTTAATTTGGAGCCGGTAATCCCAAGGGACTTCAGGAACTTCTGGGTGGATGTTCCAGTGTAGCCTCTGCACCCAACTTCCACTGGATATATGGAAGCCCTCCACCCTGCTTGTGAGCACTCTGCTGTCAGTTCTGCGTACTTCTCCTTCTTCCTCTCGCAGGCTGCCTCCAGTCGTTCTTCCCATGGGACAGTCAATTCGGCCATTGTCAATGTCCTGGTAAGTGAGGACCAGTGCACGATATCTGGCCGTAGGGAGGTTGTGCCGATCTCTTGAGGGAACTTCAACTGGCGGTCAAGGTCCACTCTCATAGAATAAAGAATAAAGGGGTACTCCACCGAAGAGATGATTCTACCTCATTTCCACTCTCTTTTGGAACCAATAAACTCATCCAGACAGTTTTTACAATTTTTCTTCTTTCTAAATATATGTTTAACTTCTCCATGCTAACTTTTTAACTTCTACATGCTAACAATACTAAAAACTGACTTGATGAGTTTATTGGTTCCAAACAGAAATGAAATTTAGGTAGAATCATGCTGCCACTAAACTGATTTTTAAAAGGATATGTAAAAACAGGGGGCCCCAGGATGGCATTTTCCACCATAGAGGCATCCCATGAGGGCACATTGTCTTGCATGTAGATGCACATAGAGGCCAACAAATTTTCTAGCATATAGGGCAGCCTACATGGCACTGCATCACATGATCTCCATTGGAAGGGCACCCACTAGGACACTTAATCACATTTCTTCACACATAGGGGCGCCCATGAGTACACTGCATCATAATTTTTCCACAGGAAGGGCACCCATTAATGCACTTCATCACATTTTCTCCACTGGAGGGGCACCCAGAGAGCAATTCATCAAGTTTTCTTGCATGTTGGGGCACCCTAGAGGGCACTTTGTCAGGTTTTCTTGCACACTGGGCCACTGTAGAGCACTATATCATGTTTTATCTACCACAGGGGCATCCAAGAGGGCACTTTTGCAGCGTTGTTTTCTGACATGGGACACCAGTGGGGCGATCGCCTGAGTCCACCAGGGCATCAAATGATGTCTTATATGGTGGGTTAGATTTATTAAATGTAATAGTGAAAAATACTTCAATCTACACAAAGGAAAAATGTTCAGGACAAGTGGTTTCTGTGTTTTATTTCCATAATTTGTGTGTATTTACTAATGTTTCAGGATCCAGATGTCAGTACACTGTGACACAGACTCCTGCAGTTGAAGCTGTTCTCCAAGGACTAATCTCGCGAGGCCACACCTCCAATCTTGTCTGGCCTCCTTGGAGGTTTGGAAACTTGTTTCTAAAAAAAGTTGCAGCTGAAAAGATTTCTATCGGTGTTAGTTTTCAAATAAACCTCCACTCACAGGCTTGTTGAAGGCGGCTTAGCGTGGTTTCACTATTTCTTCGAACTGGATAGAACACATTTCCTGAAAGTTTTTAGTTCCTACCTAGGTTGCAACATTTCAGAAAATAAGCAAAGATTAATTCTGTTTTGGAAGAACTGTGACCTATTCATAACACTGAGTCAATTAGTCCATTACAACTTCTCTGCTTAAATGCTGTTCTGAAAAAAATAGATGTTTTGGTGTGCCTTCCTACAGGCTATTTAATTTATCAAAATTGGCCAAGTCTGCGATTTATTTAAATTGAAAACAAACAGGTCAATGGGACTAGTGGTTACTCCTCTGATTTCAATAATCAAGGATCAGGTTTGTGTTCTGAACGCAAAAGTAATCACAGCAGCATACGCAGGTCAAAATGAGACGGAGGACAAGAACATTTGTTTGGTGAAAATCTTTTGGTACATCTGGGGGTTGAGACTGCTGCTCCACCTCTTTTCATTCAGTATAGAATTAGCCTTTTCCCCTCACAAAAGAGCTAATTCTTTCTACCTCATCCACACTTCTTTAATATTATAGCAGAAGATTGTGACAGGAGCCACATACCACTTTAGAAAACCGATCATTCAGCGTTACCGTCCCTATTATATCTTCTAATGCGAGTGTGTAGTCTAGTCACAATAACAAGGATTTACCTAGGAAAAGGTTATGCTTGTTTCTCAAAGACTGATATGGTTCACCACAAACGAGACATAAATCCACAGATTTCGATGGGGTTTTATTTAGCAAATTTGCTGCCATTTTCACTTCCCAAGCAATGAATTTGACTGGGTTTATGTGTCTTGAGGTGTTTTCCACACCCATTTGTAACAAAAAATCCTATAGATATTCCCCAGGCCTAGTGACATTCTAGGCCTGGTTTATCCTAGGAAAGACAGTCTCTCTGAAATGCAGAACCAGCAGGGACCTCTTATCCCTGTTCTTGCCTGGTACCAACAGAAACCTGGAGGAGCTGCTAAACTCCTAATTTACAATGCTAACAGATGTGAGTCTGGGATTCTATCTAGATTTAGTCGCAGTGGAGACTATAGTGACTTCACTCTGACCATCAGTGGAGTCCAGACTGAAGATACAGGAGATAGCTACTGTCAGAGTGGACACTATCCTAACAGTGTCTCAGTGTTCACACAGTGATACAGAGCCATACAAAATCTTTACTCAGTCAGAATGTACAGTGACTGAACTGCTACAGCTGGAACCTACTGCAGGTGTTGAGGGACAAGAGACAGTGAAATGGAACACTGGTCTGTAGAGGTGAACTTTAAGATTCGAAAACATTATTCAGATCATATTTTCTACATCACCATTATCATCATTGCAGTCATTATTATATACAAACCTTGTAATTTTGCTGAAGCTTTTATTCAGTTTTTAACAATTTGTTAGTTATTTTAATCAATTGAATATATTTTTGTAACAACAGTATGTTGCTAGCTGGGGATGATGTGGTCATATGAGGGCCAGATAAGACATATAGTCATGAACCCAGGGTTAAAAACCCTACTCTTAGGATAAATGCTGCAAGATCTTTAGTGACCACAGTCAAGACACCATTTTACTCTCCCATGACAAAGTGAGTGCCTAAGCAGGCCAATGTCTTCAGTGCTTTTGTGTTTTTGGATTTGTTCTTCAGACCAGATAGAAGTGTACCCCTTACTGGCCCTCCAACTCTCCTTTCAGCAGCATCTCATCTTTCATCCAGGGATCAACCAGGACCGACTCTGTTTAGCTTCATATACAAACCAGCAGTGGGATGCAGGGTCCTATGTTGTTGTCATCATCATCATGGTTGTGACTTGTTACATTTGTCATGCTCTGAAAGTGAATCTACAAAGCTACTGAAAGTATTGAAACACACATTATCAGTCTACATGGGTGAAGGTGATCATCTAGCATTTAATGAACTGTCATCATGAACAGGTTACTTGTCACGGTTGATGACGCAGGAAATTAATTACTTAATGGCGTATCTGGTATGTCTCCATCCCTAAATCCACCACAGAGTTTAAAACCAGTCCCTCACATCTGGACCAGTTGAGGGACTTTCAGAAGCTGAACATTCTCAACTGTTGGACTGGTGGCTGTGGGAGTGAAACTGAGATTTGCATACACAGGGTTGGGTGGTTTTACTGGTCCAAGAATAGAGCAGCACTGTCAACAGATGTTCACCCTGTTCCCAAGAGGTTTGGGTTAGAGAAAACTGTGACTAACTTCAAGCTGTGATACGAGTAATAAAATACAATTAGTTAAACGCAGGGTTGATTATCACACTTTTGAGAGACCAAGATATTGACTAATTGTTCTTATTGTTCTACTGTACATCTATTCAGTCATGTCTTTTAGTCAAGAATATCAAAAACATTCAGAAATAGATGAATGCAAAGAGTAGATTTCAACATGTGGCCAGATGTCTGCTGTTAATCTGTGAACATTTTAGTATCTTCCAGGTAAGGACGTAATAAGCTAAGACAGAAGTTTTCAAATAAACCACATGAATCTGGTTTTATGATTATTTATTTGTCATTCAATATTTGCAGATAAAGTAAATTTGAATTCAATGAAAGACACAACAACATATTTTCTACCAAGGGAAATCTTTATTTTCATCCATTCATAAATGCATAAATTGTGAACATTTTAGTATCGTGTTTATATGAACTGTTTATGGATGACAATGAGGTTCCAAATAAGAACATGAATAATAATTAAGACATTTAACTTTTCAAATAAGATACATCTGACTTTATTATTATTTAATTGTCATTCAATATTTGCAAATAAATTATACTTGAATTCAATGAAAGACAACAACTTATATTTCCTCCAAAGGGAAATCTTTATTTTCATCAACGCATTAAAGCAAATGTGTGTAATAATAGTATGAGCAGACCATATCATATCTATCAAATGTCCATCTACAGAGAGGATGGACACATGAACTCACGCAAAGCTCACTGTCAGTCTACATGAAAGTGATCAATAAGACAAAAACATCTGATGCCAAAACAGAGTAAAAGCAAAAGAACCAGCAGCCTCTCTTCACAGGGGTGTGTGACAGATAGGTCCTAACCAGAACATTCATCCCTCCTCAGGGTCTTGGTTACTGGGGTCTGGGAGCTCTTCTGGGCTTCACAGGTCACCTCTCCCACGTTGGTCCACTCCTGGGCAGTGAGAGTCAGGGTGCTGCTCCAGCTGTACAGACCATTCTTCGCCAGAACCCCGGAACTGGACTTCTGATTCTTGTTGTTCCCGTCCACTTTCCAACTCAAGGTCCAGTCTGAGGGGAAGCCCTTGTTGGCCAGACACATCAGTGTGGCTGTTGTTGTACTGGACAGCTCCTCACTAGAGGGGGGCAGGATGGTCAGGGTGGGAGCAGTGTTACCTGGAAAAAAGGACACATCAACTGCATCAACTAAAATATTTATTAAAGCAATACACATTAATTCAAGATTATAGTTGGTGAAATGTCAGAGCATATGTCATAAAATGATTACTATACAAAGCAGATTTATGAAACATGCAAGTATACAATTATTTATTTTACTCCCTAACTATTGAGTCCCTTTCACAAAACAACTATAACTTCAATTACCGACACATTATGTTTTTAAGGCTTCAATTATACAAATCAGACACTAATAAACTAGCAATTTATAGTTTTCAAACAATTTATTTATTATTATTTGATAGAAATGCTCAATCCGAAGAAAAATAGAAAAAAAAGACCTCCAATTCTAAAATGTGAACATATTTTCTCACACAAAGTGAGAAACCTAAAACCTTTCAATCATAAACAAATATAAAGAAAACCTTGTTACTTACTTCCAACATCAAGTCTGGTGCCGCTACCAAAAGTGTACCACAGTGACACAATCCCTATTACTGCTCATACAAAAACCTCCTGCTCATTAGACAAACTGAATGTCTTTAGACTGAGGTTCAAATAATGAAATCGACTATATTATTAACACTGATCAAAAAACAATCTTTTAAAACATATCCATATCTGTACAGTATGTTTATTCATACAACTAATGAAACATGTAAGCTGATCCCCTATTATCTTTAAAATAATGCAGGCACATTTTGAACAAATTAAGTAGACTGAATAAAATTAATATTTAAATGTGCCACATTATAATAAGCGATTGTAAATATTCTAGATCAATGAAACATTTTTAAATCCTCAATATCAAGACCAAGTTAACAAAACAAGACCAAAACATGCAACAAACATCAAAATGTGAATAAAGAAGTTATATGTCTTGTTTACTTACTTCCAACATCAAGTCTGGTGCCGCTACCAAAAGTCCACCACAGTGATACAATCCCTATTACTGCTCATACAAAAACCTCTCTGTGATGATACAGCTGTAACAGTGAAGATCATTCAAGTAGAATCACATTTAATACAAATATAATTTAATACCTTCCCAGACAGAAAGGACACTTCATTTGGTCTGTTTTTATAAAAGGAAATGTATTTTTTTAAATCCAGATATTTATGTGTGTTCCTTCTATTGTTTATCTGGTATTTCCCTATCCTGTAGGTACAGTCCATCATTACATCCAGTGTTTGTATTCCCCCATATGGTCCA
>JACXGI010008018.1:0-14246 GCA_016801175.1 Esox masquinongy
TTCAACACAATGACATCCACTTTGTCACCCGCACCCTATTCAACACAATGACATCCACTGTCACCCGCACCCTATTCAACACAATGACATCCAGTTTGTCACCCGCACCCTATTCAACACAATGACATCCACTTTGTCACCCGCACCCTATTCAACACAATGACATCCACTTTGTCACCCGCACCCTATTCAACACAATGACATCCACTTTGCATCCTGGTTTAGATTCTAATTATCAGAAAAATATCAGTTTGTTTGAGTGGATGGCCTGTCCTCTGACAAATCAAACATACATTGTGGTGTTCCTCAAGGCTCGGCCTTGGGACCTGTACTCTCTTCTCGTTGATGTCATCCAGAATCACAATGTCAATTTTCACAGAAATGCAGATGACACACAACTGTACATTTCTATGAAACATGGAGAAGTCCCAATATAACTTACCCTGGAAGGGTGTGTATTAGGGATGTGCATTGGACAATATTTTACTATTTGAATAGTTTGTGTTATTATTCGAATAGTATTCCGTTAACCGAAATACTTTTTTTTTTAAACTACCGATACAACATGAGCCCCACTACATAAAGCGCGAAGGAGTTGGTGTCGTTCTAATGTAACATCGGCTCAATGGCTGAGAAAAGAGCGACCGCGCCTATGGAGGAAGCCATGTGGTTGACACGCAAAACTCGGCAACAGAACTATAAGATAATATTTATCAACACATGACATTGAGTTTATTGGATGGAAGACTCTAGAGAAGCTAGTGTGCTAAGCTAGCCAGCTATATGCTATTTGCTTAACTCAATGCTAAACGTTTTCTGCACTCTTAAAACGCCTTTCGATTCCACAGCCGATCTTTACGTAGCGTTTTGTGGCCAAATATTTTTTTTCCGTAGGTAACAATAACTGAGTAAATATATTCCATCTTCCCTTGGATTAGTTAACTTACATCCACTTGCTAACATTTGCATCATTCTGGACCTCACCACACTACAGTACTACCGCTCTTACTGACAATTGTAAACAACAAACACGTGTGACGGAGCGCATGTCATAAAAACGACTTAAAAACGTATAATTTTTATAAATGTCATGGTATATCGTCATATGTAAACATTTTAGATTTGATTTTTAATAGTATTTCGAAAAATAATATTCAGGTCAATTTATTTCAACCAAAAAAATACATATACGTAAAAAATATGGGGGGTTTAATTGAATACACACATAAGTACTCGAATACTAAATTATTTTCGGGTATTCGAATATTCGACTATCCATGCCCATCCCTAGTGTGTATCAGGCATAAGGAAATGGATGACAGAAAATGTTTTGCTTCTAAACTTCTTTAAATAAAACGTTCGTTTTAGGACTGAAGAAAAAGAGATTTCAGAAAAAACTCAAAATGAATCTTGACAGTTGCATGATTACATCACAAAACTGTGAGAGACTTCGGCATTACCCTCCATCCTGATCTCTCTTTTGATTAACATATAAAATATATTTCAAAAGCAGCTTTTTTTCCATCTTCTGAACATTTAAAAAATCTAAGACTTTATCAAAACATGATTAGCAGAACATGATTAGCAGAACATGGATTAGCAGAAAAGCTAATCCATGTTTTTGTCGCTTTAAGATTATACTATTACAACGCTCCTCTCTCCGGTTACCTTGATCAGACAATAAAAAAAAACAATTAGTGCTGAACACGGCTGCTACAATCTTAACTAGAACTGAAAATTCTGATCACATTATTCCAGTATTAGCCTCTTTACACTGGCTACCTGTTAAGGCTAAGGCTAATTTTAAAGTTTTATTGTTAACCTACAAAGCGCTACATGAACTTCCTCCCACATACCTCTATCATTTGGTCAAGCCATGCATACCTACACGTTTGCTAAGATCACAGTATGCAGGCCTCCTTATTGTACCTAGTATTTCTAAACAAACAGCTGGAAGCAGGGCAATTGCCCACATCGGTGTGGAATAATCTGCTGTTTAAAGTGAGATGCAGACTCAGCCTCAAACTTTAGGAGTCTACTAAAAACTTTAAGGGTCTTCAGCAAGTTCTATGATTAAGTGTAGTCTGGCCTAGGAGTGTCTCAATCCCTATTTTTAACACAGCAATTATCTATTAAGTTTAGTCTGGGGGTTGCATGTCCCCCTGGGAGGATTAACTTCTGGGTAGGGCACCTCAGAGTTATTATGCCGGGGAAATAGTACGATTAGGTATTCTAGGGAATTCTAGAAATGCCCACTAAATTTATTGGCGTGCTGTTAGACCTTAGGAGGACCTGAGCACTTGGAACTTGCCTCAGATCTACCAGGCCCAAATCACTTGCAGCTGTCCCAGATGTCTCCTGGTTGTGTTGACGATCAGGCTGCTGTCGCATGACTCCGGTGGCCACTGCCATCACCCGACCTGACTGTCCAAGTAATGTCCACCTGGTTATGCTGTGGACTTGGATTTTGTTTAAGGACTCTGATCATAGCATACTTGCATTTACTGACCAGCTAGTCTTCTGATTATGCAAAAACAATGACTTGGCCCATAAGGTTATGTACTCTTATAATCTTCACCCAGCACAGCCAGAAGAGGACTGGCCACCCCCCAGACTATGGTTCCTCTCTACAGTAGTTTCTTCCCAATTTTGGACCTTACCAGGGACTTTTTCCTAGCCAGTGTGCACTGTTATTGCTTGCTCTTTAGGGTTTAAAGCTGGGTGTCTGTAAAAGCACTGTGACAATTACTGATGTAAAAAGGTTTTTTGTAAAATACATATGACTGATTGAATTGCCACCTGCGTATTCAACCCAATGATATCCGCTTTGCCATCCGTGCCCTTTTCAACAAACTGACACCCGCTTTGCCACCTGGGCCCTACACAACACACTTCATTGGGACAATTACCCTCTGGTGGCCCTTGGTCATTCCTTCAATAACAAAATAAACAAGCGTCTACCTGATCAACGTACCTGCTGAATCTGTCAAACATATAGGTATGTCGCACTTCATTTAGTGTAATTCATGTGTATTGACCCCTTGCAGGTAGGGCTGCATGATTAATTAAAATCATAATATAGGCTAATCGCGATCTGAACATGTGCAATTTCTAAACCGTAGAAATCTGCAATTTTGGCTTTTTATTTTTTACACTCAATGAAAATAATTATTTTTACTGGTGTGCCATCCTAGCTATAATCATATTCGTATTTGTATACAATTTATTAGGACTTGATTTTAAAATTTGTTTGCCTACTTAAAAATAATAATTCAGATTATTATTAAAAAGGTTGGAGCCTGGCAAGCCAACCTGGTCTCATTGGAATACGTAGACTATTATATGTAAATCCATGGCAACCGATAACTTATGATGTGCTACAATACGTTATGTTACATTACAATGTGCTACCAAAACGTATAATACATTATGAATTGGCTAAAATGTAACATATGTTACAAATGCTATTAAAACGTATCGTACGTTATGAACGCTAGACAAACATATCATATGCTATGAATGCTACTAAAATGTATCATACATTACAAATTTGCCCAAAACCTCCAAGGCATTTTTCAAACCGGCAACGTTCAGCTTTGCAGACAGGCGTCCTACCCACTGCTCCATATAAGGTATAACAGATCTGGAGAGATTAGTAATGGCCCTACCAAGGTCTCTACAATATGTAATAAATGCATTTTAACATTATAGTTAATGTTAGGTATCACAGCACTGGGGTTAGGGTTAAGGTATGGGGTACGGTTAGAAAACGAAAAAGGTTAGGTATCGCAGCACTGGGGTTAAGGTTAGGGTTATGGTTACAAGTGAAAGAAAATCACTCGTAACATACTGTCCTTGTAACACAGTGTTTATCAACCCTGCTCCTGGGCGCCCCCTTACCTGCGTATTTTAGAACTCTCCCTGCTCTGTCAGGACATGCAGGAAAGGGGGCGCCCAGGTGCAGGGTTGAGAAACACTGTTGTAACACCACAACTCGCCGCCCTTAACAGGAAGTTCCTATTTGGAGCAGCAGGTAATGCACCTGTTCGCGAAGCTAAAGGACGAAACGCAGCCAGTTAATCATTATTTTATTTCTAGATTATTACTCTAATATTACATTAGGTGAAGTAACATATCTTATGAATTCGGCTGTCAAAGATATATGTAAAATAGTCTACATAATCCAATGAGAAAAAAGCCTAAAGGACACAGAAAAAAATGGCCTAGCAAAATTATTCTTCATGCTGTAGAAAAACATTGCATACAGGCTATGAACTTTCACAAAAGCTGATCACCCCTTTTAAAAAAGCACATTGGAGACATTTGCAACTGACGTGAAGTACAGTAATCAAAATCATTAAAATATATTTCAGGAAAAAAATAAAGGCTGAAGAACAATTAGAAAAACCTATACGCTAAGTGGATCGCTTGTATACAGTATAATCGGTTTACAAAATATTTCCAACCATACATTACCTACTTTGAATATTTTGCTCAATATCTTTTATTTTTGGAGGAGCTGAGGCAGGGGTACTGTTGCACCACACACCCCTACTTCTGCTGGCCTTGTCAATAATGCATAACTCCATGAGTTATTTTCTTTATGTCTCACCGAAACAAAGAAATAACAGAGCCAATATTTCTTAGCCAAAGATGTAGCTCTAAAACACATCAAAAGGAAAATATTCATTGTTGTTTCATATCACAAGTCAAATCGCAATCGCAAGTCTAGCAAAAAAACAAATAAAAAATGTGCAATATGATTTTTAGTCCCTATCATGCAACCCGACACCACGCACCCCCCTTACATCCGCCATCCTTGTCAGTAACCCCGCCTTTCGCAAGCTATCATGCAGCCCTACTTGTAGGGTATATACAGTTTATTTGTATTCATTTTTACATGATTTATGTGGTTCTGTGTGCTGTCCTGTCATCTTGCGACTGAATGTTTGCCCGGGCTGTTTCTGAGAATGACAATTGGATGACAATTGACTTAGCTGTTTGAATAACAGTCAAATGAAAGACAATTAATTGAAAACACAGCTATTCTTTGGGTGCTGAAATCCATACTGTTAATGACTTCATTTTGTGCATTTTTTTTTAAAAGGTGTGCAGCAACAGTAGCTTCTCTCATTAGTTTCTCCCCAAGGGATTTTAACTCTGACAGTAAACAAAAGGGTATTGCTCACTTATAGTCCTACATCATTGGAAAGATTACATACAAAGAAATAATTTAATTTTCGGTGGGGAATGTTCAGGTAAACAGAATGTTGAACCATAGCGTCAATTTTACAATTATCTGTAGAAACAACTTTAAAAAGAAAACACTGATACATAACATTGTTGGTTTGGAAGGTGGTTCTAGAAGGTCAAGAAAAAACCTTTTAAAGGATGTATAATAAAACCAATGTTGAAAACATTGTCTACAACTAGCCTAATGCAAAAAATAAGAAAAATTATATTAGAAGGCTGAAAGCTTTGGAATAAAATTAATGGGAATCGGTAAGTTTGTGTATTGTAACTTTGCAATAGAGGCACCGAGTTGCACACAGACAGCTAGAACAGATCACATCCATAACAATTCAAGTACATATCCATTGTACATGTTTAAACATTATATTGCAATGATTGAGCACATTTTTGGTGAATTATGGGCAGTTTTCACATTCCTGCACCCCCAACAACGTCAGACCAACATCTCAGCTCATGGTCTTAACCTATATCTGGTAGTTAGCATTAGCTGCACAACACACAGTACTGCATCGTCTTATCTGCACCTACCGTCACCATCCTCTAATGCATTTGAATTACCTCTATGGTGTTGACCGGAGCAGCTAGCTGCTGGGGAGTCATTCCCCCAAACTCATCTCCAAGTATTTCCATTATGATTTTTGTTGTTTGGGTGAAAACAAGTAAACACGAACACACATTTCAAAAGCCCACCCTGCAACGGAAAGAGCTGCAGCGTGTAAGCCCCAGTGTGCCACACCAAAAGACAACCGTGTGAAACAAGAAAACATTACTTGAGGATGTTCATTCCGACTATAGATGAGAGCAACCCATCCGGGTACTTTACCTTCGCGTCATTCTCCCGCCCCTTTTTGGGGGAAAACAGACGAATTAATTTGACTGACGGTGAATACAAAATCCGACGTCTTTGCCAATAAATCTTACAAATAAGAAAACTATATTGCTTTTTAGCAATTAGGAGCACAAACACTATGGCCAGTCAGGCAAACAATTATTTTATGTTGTTGCCGATCAAGTTATATAGAGAAAACACAAGAAATAGGGGTTGAGTGTCCATTCAGTCTGCCTCCAACAAAGTGGGCGAACAACCCAATCCAGTTGCCGGAGGTTTCATCCTGATAGGCTATATACAACTACCTTATTGAATCTCCAGGTTATGTATTTATGAGATCTGTCACTTTATTTTGCTGTTTTGGTAGTTTGTCCAATGTGACGTTACTGTAAACTAATTAAATCGCTAACATGTTTAGCAAGCTAACTAGCTAGCACCCTGCAACTATAAGGTAGGCTACAAATGAATGATGTGTATTGCTAAAATAGTTTGCAATGAACGATGACATCTGTTGCTTAATTAAATGTTTTAAGATTCAATTCCCTATCATTTTCTTATCATGGCATTAAAGCTGCATTTAGACACTTTTAATTGGGATTATGACGACGATCATGACATAAAATCACTTCAGGGAAGTATGTGCGTTTGTGTTTTTCCCCTCCTGCTGTTTCCCCAGGTGTCCCTTATGTTCCTGATTGTGCTCGTTGGTGTTTCCCACCTGGCAGTCATGAGTGCATCGCCTGACTGCTGAGGTGGACCAATCAGTGGACACCCCTCCTAATTGCACCACCTGTTCCTTTTTCCATTACCCAATCACATCACACATCCCCTGGTTTAAAAACCCAGTCAGTTGGTTCTCCTAGAGAGACTCTGTTGCTTTACCCCACATGGACATAGACACTCTTGAGATACATACCTTTTTTGATAGACAGACACTTTGTTCATACATACATCACTTAGTTTAGCACATACATCTCACTTTGTCCTGTTTCATGTGAGTATGTATGTCCTTGTTTGACCTTTGTGTTTTTGTTTATCCCTGTGTCCCTGGGAAAAGGTTTTTTTTAGCAAGTCGCCCTTGGGCATACACAACCCGTAGGAAAACTTTGTCTAAAAACACTAGTTAGAACTGAGCAGACCACCCACTGTATTTTTGTATTGGTTAGTAGTCAGCTAAGCGGTTCTTGAGGCAGGCAAGTTCAGTTTAGGGGTGTTTTGACTATTTAATTTCTTGGGTTCAGCTCAGCTCCTTTTCCCTACCCCCTTTACCGTGTGTTTATAATAAAAGTTTTATGTTTAACGGTAGCTTTGGTTGTCTGTGTCGTTTGTTCTCACTGGTCATTTACACTACACTAATTTGCATGAGTTTTATGTTACGGGTCTCTGTACCATCCACCCTAGACTGCTAGAGCCACAGCGTTCGTAACAATGTTCTATGTCCTGCCTTTTCACTGCAGCATCAACATTCACTACTTTGACTTTTAAAATTATAACTGGTGACTTTAGCATCATTAACTAGCATGTGATGAAGTGTTTGCCACAGACATAAATGTGTAGAAAGGACGGGTCCCATAGTTGACAATTTGCACCCTCTGCAGATGGCCTGAAGCCACAGATCTCTCCTTGTGCTGTCCTTTGCTTTTTTTGGGAAGTAAAGAAAAGCATATACTAGTTTTTTATCTTGTTCAACGTGCAAAACACAACGCAGCAGCTTTTAGGCATGGTACCAGTACTATTGACAAT
This sequence comes from Esox masquinongy, assembly GCA_016801175.1. Taxonomy (NCBI): domain Eukaryota; kingdom Metazoa; phylum Chordata; class Actinopteri; order Esociformes; family Esocidae; genus Esox; species Esox masquinongy. Next base: position 7,826 of record JACXGI010008018.1, read on the forward strand.
TTTGCGCCGTTGCCTTCCACACGTTTACAGCACTCACATTCCTCCAAAAGGGGGCGGGGTCATTCAGACGAGAGGAAAGTGACATGTAGCTGCTCTTATCTATTATTATTCCCTCTTCAGGATTTTGTTAGCGGATCGCAGTCAACTTTAATTCCGACTATTCCTTTGTAAAACATTTTTAAAATCTACTCCAAAATGAAATCAAACTGTTGAATTTGTCGATGCGCAAGACAAACAAAACAGTATAAGTTGAATAATTTTTGAATAAATCACTGTTGATTGATAGGGGCACGGATTTCGGCGGCTGGCTGCCTGAAACTACCTAGTGTCACTGAATGAAAATCTGCATAAATTTCTTGGGCAATTACTATCGACTGTGCAGCTCAGCTTTTTGAGCAATATGTTGCTAAAGCCAGGGGTTGAGGGTTTGAATTACCATAGGAGTCAGTTTAATTTTGGTTACTTTTGGAAAACTCATGTTTGATTTATTGTAGGGCATACACTTTGCCATTGGGTGACAGAAATTGTGTCCCTTTTTTATTAAATTGAACTAATCTAGACTGAAATGAATCTGTAGAAAGTGTTGGTGAGGGAGAGACACAAAACAGTTTAAGTTGAGTAATTTTTGGAAAAATCAATGGGGTCATTGCCCGCCATATTTCGTGTCCCCTATAAATCAACCCTGTTATTTTTAACTCACCAACACATTCAACAGATTCACTTCATGTTAGAGTAGATTTTGATAGAATAAAAAAGGACAGTATTTCAACTTAACCCACTGAGCTATACAGGCACTGTCAAAAACTGTGGACATTTTTGGTGCCTTTATCGATAACCATTTAATAGGAAAAAATGGGTAGTATTTCTGTCAAACACAGGGAAGGACTTTTCCCACATATTTTGAAAGGGATTTTCCAAAATTAACTAAACTAACATTGGGTCCAGCTGAAATCGAACCACCAACCCTGGCAGTAAAAGCTCACATTTTAATCCTCTGACCTACCCCAGCACAAGTACCCCAGGGGGAAATATTTGGCGCCTTTATGGATTACATAGGGGACACGAAATATGGCAGGCACTGCCCGCCATATTTCGTGTCCCTGTCAATCAACAGTGTTTTTTAAAGAAAATATCTTGTGATGTGTCCTGTCACTTCCTCGCCAACACTCTCCACAGGTTAACTTCATGTCGGAGTAGCTCATTTAATAGATAAAAAATGGATTGTATTTCTGTCAAACACAGGGAATGACATTGCCCACTGGCTCCTGTGGGATATGGTGCTGCCTGCCGTATTTTGTGTCCCTGTCAATCAACACTGATTTTTTCAGAAAATGTCCAGTGATGTGTCCTGTCACTTCCTCACCAACACTTTCAAAAGGTTAACTTCATGTTAGAGTTGCTCATTTAATGGAAAAAAATTGATAGTATTTCTGTCAAACACAGGGAATGACATTGCCCACTTATTAATGGAAAGGGATTTTCCAAAAATAACTGAGCTTGAACTGGTTCCTCCAGGATTTGAACTGATTACATCTGGCAGTAAATGCACACAGCATAACCCGCGACGCTACCTTCCTTTATACGCTACCTTTAGTGTAGATTATGATATAATAAAAAGGACAGTATTTCTGGCAATCACATGGAATTACTTTGCCCACCTGTGATTGGAAAGGGATTTTTCAAAAAATTTCTAATATTATAATGGCTCCTGCCAGATTTGAACCAACAACATCTGGCAGTGAATGTCCGTGGAGTGATTTTTCACAACATTATTCAACTCTTTCCCAGCCTGGAATTAGCATTATTTGCATTGTCCAAATTCATGATTTGAATATCTGCATCTCGAGCCACAAAATCAGTATTGCAAGAGGAAACCTATTCCAAAACACTGTTTTTCATCTCAAAGGACAGTGTTTCCCTCTTATTGTAGTAACAGCGGCTATATTGTGATGCGCCGGCACAGAAAACAGAATATTGTTATGAAATACTATTTTCTTCCAAGCTGACACAGTTTACTGCACAAGCATCAGAGCAGAGCAACAACGTCCTGGACCCAACGTTCCTAGTATCAAGCTAGCAAGTGAGGTCAGAGAAACTGTCTGTGTCAGTTTCTCTGATCTCTGGATCTTAACCATGCTAAGCTGTTGTGGGAGCAGCTTGACCGGATGGTATGCAAGAAGTGTCCATCAAGCTAATCCAACTTGTCAGATTCAGATTACATTAACAAATTGACAACTAGAATGTCAAAGGTCTGCCAGGCTGTAAATGCTGCAAATGGAGGATTATTTGACAAAAGCAAAGTTTGAAGAACACAATTATTATTTAAATTCAAAATCGTTATTTTAACTAACTTAGACAATTACTATTTCCTATTATTTTTTCCTATATTTGCAATTCAATGTATGTTTTCATGGAAAACAATGACATTTCTAAGTGAACCCAAACTTTTGAACGGGAGTGTAAATCTGACTTTCAACTGAACTGATTCTTCAGTTTTGTTCACAATGGTATCAATACAGGTGTTTTTCAAGTTTCAGCATAATTTTATTGACCATCCGGGACAAGCACCTAGCATTCCCTAGCAACCAATGACACCATCGCCGAATAACAGAGGCGGTGTGTGTTGGCTACAGAAAAAATCGATGCTAGCGTGACAGATTACTGAATTTAGTTTGCAGTGTTTTTGAGTTGGTTTCTGCTTGCGATGCTAGTTTTGTTGTCATGAATCTGTGGCTGTGTTATTTGTCATTGGGCAAAATGAATAAACTGGTCCCTTAAATAACATTGACATCTTCCAAAAAAATCTATGATAACGATAATCAGTCAGGGAGAGCTGTTGTGTGAGCTTTATTAATAGATAACGCTTCACACAACTTACTGTGATTGGCAAGCATTTGCATATTTTTTCCATAATTTTAGTTGACACATCAAATAGTGTTATTTGACATGTTAATTTTTACCCGCTAAAGGGCCAGATACACCTACTGCAGCCAAGCGCTGTCGTTGCACGGCTATTCATTTCCAATGGACATGTAGCGTTGACCAGCGATTTGTGCAGCAGGAGTCTGAACTGTGTGATTCAGGCTTGGGAAGCAGTTAACTATTTCACAACGTCATGATTACCCATGACAATAACCAGTCATCGGGTTTGCAGTCATATTTCGTTTGAATCTGTTCCCTGTTGGATAACCAAAGTTTGGTTCCAAATCACCCTCCACAATTTCCAGGCAAATGAATGTTCAATCTGAATTAATCAGATTCAGTACAGTTCCTGACTTAGATGTGCAAACTTAATGTTTTGGGATTCAAAACCCATTTTCGAAATTCAAACTTTGTTTCTTATCTTTTTCCACAGCTATGTCCTTTTATAGCTGTTGCCCAACTATATGTATCAACTCTGTCCTACCATGAATGTCATAACATACAGTTGTGCTCATAAGTTTGCATACCCTGGCAGAAATTGGGAAGTTTTGTCATTGATTTTGAAAATGTGACTGATCATGCAAAAAAACTGTATTTTATTTAAGGATAGTGATCATATGAAACCATTTATAATCACATAGTTGTTTGGCTCCTTTTAAAATCATAATGATAGCAGAAATCACCCAAATGGTCGTGATCAACAGTTTACATAACCTTGAATGTTTGGCCTTGTTACAGACACACAAGGTGACACACACAGGTGAAAATGGCAATTAAAGGTGAATTTCCCACACCTGTGGCTTTTAAAATTGCAATTAGTGTCTGTGTATAAATAGTCAATGAGTTTGTTAGCTCTCACATGGATACGCTGAGCAGGCTAGATACTGAACCATGGGGAGCAGAAAAGAACTGTCAAAAGACCTGCATAACAAGGTAATGGAACTTTATAAAGATGGAAAAGGATATAAAAAGATATCCAAAGCCTTGCAAATGCCCGTCAGTACTGTTCAATCACTTATTAAGAAGTGGAAAATTTGGGGATCTCTTGATACCAAGCCAAGGTCAGGTAAACCAAGAAAGATTTCAGCCAAAACTGCCAGAAGAATTGTTCGGGATAAAAAGAAAAACCCACAGGTAACCTCAGGAGAAATGCAGACTGCTCTGGAAAAAGACGGTGTGGTTGTTTCAAGGAGCACAATATGACGATACTTGAACAAAAATGAGCTGCATGGTCAGGTTGCCAGAAAGAATCCTTTACTGTGCCAATGCCACAAAAAAGCCCTGTTACAATATACCCGACAACAAACGTCTCACAGCTTCTGACACACTGTAATTTGGAGTGACGAGACCAAAATAGAGCTTTATGGTCACAACCATAAGTGCTGTGTTTGGAGAGGGGTCAACAAGGCCTATAGTGAACAGAATACCATTCCCACTGTGAGGCATAGTGGTGGTTAATTGATGTTTTGGGGGGTGTGAGCTTTAAAGGCATGGGGAATCTTGTGAAAATTGATGGCAAGTTGAATGCAGCATGTTATCAGAAAATACTGGCAGACAATTTGCATTCTTCTGCACGAAAGCTGCGCATTTTAGACTTTCCAGCACAACAATGACCCTAAGCACAAGGCCAAGTCTCGACAATGACCCTCCAGTGGTTACAGCAGAAAAAGGTGAAGGTTCTGGAGTGGCCATCATAGTCTCCAGACCTCAATATCATCATTGTTTTATGATTGTGCCATTCTGTTGTGACCTACAGTTGAATGTGATGCCATTCTGTTATAACCTACAGTTGAATGTGAATCCCATAAGAAATAAAAGACGCATTTTGCGTGCTCACTCATGTTTTCTTTACAAATGGTACATATATTATCAATTCTCCAAGTGTATGCAAACTTTTGAGCACAACTGTATTTAAGAGAATTATTTTATGACATTACCTTTTTATATACATGAACGTACACTACACTAAAAAAATATTATGGCATGACAAAGTTGTGAACATGCCACGTTCAGCTTTCAAGACAGATGCGCCAACCATTATGTAATTTAGAGGGATTAATAGTGGATGGAATTACAATGGTTGTTCAATTATATATATATATATATATATATATATATATATATATATATATATATATATAGATAGATAGATAGATAGATATAGATATATATTTGAACGACCATTGTAATTCTGATTTTTCTGTATTATTTCAGAACAGATTTAGTCATTAATTACCTCTGAATCTCCTGTCCTCTGAACAAGATATGTTGAAGACTTCAAACCCAAAAACACCTGTTTCTGTGAAACATGCATGGTTTTGTAAGTGTTCCGTTGTAACGGAAAAATGTAACAAAACTAATCTACTATTTACCGATTGGAGCTCGCTTCAGATGAACGAGTTATGTTCAAGGCATTAAACTCAACTAAACATGCTGCCAAATGAACACACTATACAATGTCTATACAATCAGTGGTGACTTGAACATAAAAATTACATTTTGGGCTAACGCCCTCCAGCATTCCATTCTGAGCCAAGGAGGCATCTGGCGGCTTGTAGATGTATCAAGCTCCTTAAGACCCAAACCGTTTTACTTTTCTGAAAACCAATTGGAAATGCCCGCTGGGATGTAAGCTCGCTGGGATCAGGCGGCTGTGCAAGGTTATGGCTAAGGTGCTTGTAGGTAAAAATTGCTTATATTTAGAGGACTATGTCCATCGCCCTCAAATATCCAAATGAACCAGGTCTGTGCAGGAGCTCTATGATTCCTGTATGAATCGGGACAGAGATGCCTACTATTTTCATTCTCTTTGACTGCTCTGTCAGTGCTACTCCTACTATCTCTTCAAATAACAGCTCTGGCAGACAATGACAGTACTGTGTGAAGGGCCTAGAAAACCAGTGCAGGTTTAAAAAGGCACATGAAATGGAACACTTATTTTCTACCATAATAAAATATACTTCATAATTTTCAGATGTTGTAATAATGTAAAAAATCTCTGGTAGGCTGTAGAACAAATTTTTTGTTTGTTGTGAAACTTACTTGGCAATAAAACTCTTTCTGATTCTGATTTACAGTGGATATAAAAAGTCTACACACCCCTGTTAAAATGCCAGGTTCTTGTGATGTAAAAGAATGAGACAAAGATAAATCATGTCAGAACTTTTTCCACCTTTAATGTGACGCATAATGTGAACAATTCAATTGAAAAACAAACTGAAATCTTTGAGGGGTAAAAATAAAAAATAAAAAACTCACAATAACCTGGTTGCATAAGTGTGCACACCCTTAAACTAATACTTTGTTGAAGCACCTTTTGATTTTATTACAGCACTCAGTCTTTTTGGGTAGGAGTCTATTAGCATAGCACATCTTGACGTGGCAATATTTGCTCACTCTTATTTGCAAAAGCAATTCAATTCTGTCAGATTGCGAGGACATCTCCTGTGCACAGCCCTCTTCAGATCACCCCATAGATGTTCAATTGGATTCAGGTCTA
>JACXGI010008018.1:14346-35100 GCA_016801175.1 Esox masquinongy
GTTAATCTTCTTCTGGTGAAGCCATGCTTTTGTGGATTTGGATGTGTGCTTTGGGTCGTTGTCGTGCTGAAAGGTGAACTTCCTCTTCATCTTTCTAACGGACGCCTGAAGGTTTTGTGCCAAAATTGCCTGGTATTTGGAACTGTTCATAATTCCCTCCACCCTGACTAAGGCCCCGGTTCCAGCTGAAGAAAAACAGTCCCAAAGCATGATGCTGCCACCACCATGCTTCACTATGGGTATGGTGTTCTTTGAGTGATGTGCAGTGTTGTTTTTGTGCCTTTTGGAATTATGGCCAAAAAGTTAAACCTTGGTTTCATCAGACCATAACACATTTTCCCAAGTGCTTTTGGGGGACTTGATGTATGTTTTTGCAAACTTCAGCTGGGTTTGGATGATTTTCTTTGTAAGAAAAGGCTTCCGTCTTGCCACCCTACCCCATAGCCCATTCATATGAAGAATACGGGAGATTGTTGTCACATGTAGCACACAGCAAGTACTTGCCAGAAATTCCTGCCGTTCCTTTAATGTTGCTGTAGGCCTCTTGGAAGCCTCCCTGACCAGTTTTCTTCTCGTCTTTTTATAAATTTTGGAGAGATGTCCAGTTCTTGGTAATGTCTCTGTTGTGCCATATTTTCTCCACTTGATGATGACTGTCTTCACTGTGTTCCTTGGTATATCTAATACTTTGGAAATTCTTTTGTACCCTTCTCCTGGCTGCTATTTTTCAACAATGAGATCCCTCTGATGCTTTGGAAGCTCTCTGTGGAACATGGCTTTTGCTCTGAGATGCAACTGAGAAAATGTCAGGAAAATCCTACTAGAACAGCTGAACTTTATTTGTGATCACTCAGAGTCACTTTAAATGATGGCAGGTGTGTAATGACTTCTATTTAACCTGAGTTTAAATGTGGTTGGTCAATTCTGAACCCAGCCACATCCCCAGTTATGAGAGGATGTGCACACTTATGCAACCAGGTTATTGTAAGATTTTTATTTTTCATTTTTCCCCCTCGAAGATTTCAGTTTGTTTTTCAATTGAATTGTTCACATTATAGGTCACATTAAAAGTGGAAAAAGTTCTGACATGATTTATCTTTGTCTCATTCTTTTACATCACAAAAACCTGGCATTTTAACAGGGGTGTGTAGACTTTTTATATCCAATGTAGCTCTAAGTTAAAAAATACAATCTTGTGGATAACATTTTCCTGACTTAAAACTAAATATTTTGTCCTGAGAATATTTAATCAATGCCTTTAGCCCTTTTCTGTTAGCTAGGTTGTGTCATGGTGAGACAATAATAAAAGGAAAGAAGTGATTAGAAAAGTCAAATATTAGGGTAAGTTCATAGCTCAGCTCTTTCAAACAAATCTCTTACTTATAGTCAATGTAATACATTTAAATAAAAATAACTAAGATGTAACAACTAAAAAAAAGACATGAACTGAACAACATCACAAAAATGGAAAGGGATCCAAACAATTAATTAAGATACACTAAGGAAGGAGGAACTTAGGTACGGACAGTACTCAGGAACACAGTTGAGGGCAATAACAACAAACAGGTGTCCATGCTCCAGATAAGGGAGAGGGCATTAGGCCAGGATGTCACAATACTTATTATGTACGGTGTTTTGATCTGAGATTATATTTCATACAACGACACATAGTCCAACTACTAAACACAGCCAGCAGAAAGATCAAGATTGAGTTCACTGGTAATTTAATGTAGTCAACTGTTACCATTTTGGTGAGTTAATTATTTATTTCACACACCTGCCTCCTCAGTTGCCTACACTGACGAAGGAATTGGTAAATATTGACAGGGAAACAAGCCATCAATTTATGTCAAATGTTTTAATAATAGCTTAAAATAGAATTTAATAAAATTAAATTATCTTTGAAAGAGTGGTACACTGGGTAGGAAAACCAGCTTATGTTATGTACAGGCAAAAGGGCTGAAGAATATAGCAAGGCGATAGGAAGTCAGGAGAAGGGGCAGGGTGAAAAAGGGCTACTCCCATCGACCACTTTGATGTACAAAACCTCAAATAATGCAGGGACAGGCTTGCATAAGATGACACTGTGTAGAAACAGTGATCCTGATGTTCAGTCGCTAGGTTAAAATTGGTGGCATTGTCTCCTGTGAGATACATGTAGTGTGAAAGCTGTATTAACCAGTGCATCATAGTTACGGACAGTGGTGTGTGTGTATTTTTTTGTCATCAGAAATTAGTGAAAAAATTGTATTTTGGAAATGAGTCCCATGATTTCGTAGGCTATCGGGAACTAGGATTCACAATAGCATGCCAGCATCCGAGGTGAGACGAGGCAGATTGGTTCTGCAGATAGAAAGCAGGGCAGTAGTCCATTTCTATTCTCTATGGTAGTACCACATACGTTGGAGACGTTGGAGCGTCTTTGCAAACACAATGTCTATATGTGCTGTACATAGATAATACATAGCCTACTGAATCTGTAATACCACTCTCAAGTCCAATTTATAGGCACATAAACACTGTTCCCACATGCATTTCCAGATGTGGCCCTAACGTATCCCGGCTGGCAAAGGCACCACCAACAATGGCACCGCCACCAAAAGCAGATGCCGGCGCCATCTTTCTGCCCATCTCTGGCACGGTGGACTGCCGTAAGTGGAAATGTGTGTCTGTGTTTTCAGTCTTTATTATATGGTTATTTATGTATAGTAGCCAAGCTGTGAACGTGCTGCTCATGAATGCCTGCTGTCTTGATTCTGGCCCTCAGGTTACTTCCCTGGAAACCCCCTCAACTCCTATCCCGTCCCCTCCGAATGGCAGTACCTCAACCCCCCCTCCTGTGCCTGTGCACCCCAATAGTCACGGTGTGAGTGTCAGCCCCCAGTGTGTTCTCAGCCACACAGGTGTACAGACCCGCCTCCTGAGCTGTCACCGCCGCTATCTCCAATGTCCCCTCTGGCAGGAGTCGGTAGATGGGGGAGGAGGAGGAGGTAGGGGTGGGGGTGAGGCCAGACCAAAGGACAGAGGCGTTTCGCGGGGGGGAGTGGTAAGAAGAGGAGTTGGACATCTGTGCGGACGCAGGCGTGGGGCTTCGGCTGTGGTCGGACTGCCCCAGTGTCAGCCCGTTAGGAGTGACCCAGTATATGGTGGGCTGAGGTTCGGCCAGGGCGCGGCAGTGCAAAGCCTGCTTCTCCCCTTCTCTCACCCCTATATAGGTGGGAAGGATGCCAGGGGGGATGAGAGGAAGGCAGGAAGCAGACATCTCCGTGATCAATACCTCCCTCACCCTCCGAGCCCTCAGCTCTGGAGGCTCTGAGCACAGGGTGGCCTGAGGCTGGATAAACCTCACGGCCTGCAGGGTGTGCCTGTCTGTGTGGGTGTGCTCGTCAGCCACCCAGCGGAAAAGGCAATCACAGCGGAGGGGGTTAGAGTGCAGGCTGACCTCCCTAAGGCTGGGCAAGGACAGGACAGTATGTTGGTGCAGAGCACTCAGAGCATTGGAATTCAGCATCAGGCTTTCCAGCTTGTCCAGCTGAAGGAAGGCCTGGGGGTGGATGTAAGACAGCCGGGGGTTGTTGGTTATCTCCAACTTGGTGAGCTCAGGTAGGTTCTCCATGGCTGCTCTCTCGATGGCCACCAGCTCCTCCATGTTGTTCAGACCCAGCTCTGTCAGGTGGACCAAGTCTTTGAAGTCCCCCGTCTGAACCAGACTCAGGCGGTTTTTGTTCAGATCCAGGAACTTGAGCCCTGGGAGCCTCCTCAGAGCCTGTGTAGGGACTCTGATCAGGAGGTTGTCATAGAAAGACAGGCTCTCCAGACTGTCCAGCCCCTCTAGGGCCTTTTCAGGCAGCCCTTTTATCCCCATGCCCCCTAACACCAGGCTGCGTAAAGAACCCAGAGCCTGGAAGCCACCATCAGGTAGGACCTCTACTGGGTTTCCCCCAAGCATTAGCACCTGGAGTTGGAGCAGGGCAGTGAACCAGCGTGGCTCTATTGAAGTCAGGTGGTTGTTATTGAGGTGCAGGCGCAGCAAAGAGTCCAGGCCAGAGAAGGCTCCAGGAGCCAGGTAGGATAGACGGTTGTGGCTGAGGAACAGCTCCTGCAGCGCCGGCAAGGAGCAGAAGGAGGAAGCGGGCAGGGCCCGGAGCTGGTTCTCCTCTAAGTGCAAGGAAAGTAGGGAGGGCAAGGAGGGAGCCTGGAGCTGGGTCAAGGTTAGGGTTCTTACACTACTGAAGCGGTTTTGAGACAGATCCAGCTCAGTGAGGTTGTAGAGTGTGTGTAACAGATGGGTCTCCAGGGTGGACAGCAGGTTACTCTGCAGGCGGAGTGTGTGTGTGTCTGGGGGGAGAAGGGAGGGCAGCTGGGTCAGGAATAGGTTGTTACAGTCCACAGTAGGTGCTTCATGAGACACTGACTGGGGGGAGAACCAGGGCTTGATCTGACACACACACCCTGCCGGACAGGAGACCTGCCATGCCAAGGGATGGACCACTAGAGCACTGGACATACACATACACACACACAGGATCAGCTGCTGCAGGACCATTGGCTCCCTCAGCATCCTCATAACAACAGTGCAGTCGATTCAGCGGCAGCAATTCAATAGAGTTGACTCTCGCTGCTGTTGCCAAGTTACAGCGCTGTATGTGTCTGCAGTTGCCAGGTTACGGTGCTGTGGGATTCTATAATGCTGTGGATTGTCCAGGTGACGTTCTCCGTGGTCAGAGAGTTGCTGTCACATTGTTGCGACAGGTGTAGTGGGTGTGGCTCTGTATGCACTCAGGAGATTGGCTGTACATAGACAAAGGTAGAAAGAGAGAAAGAGAGAGAGAGAGAGAGAGAGAGAGTGAGACGGGGAGAGATAATTGATGGACAGGTTTATAACACATTTGGACAGCCAGGGTTACCACAGGTTGAGTGAGAGAAGGATTTAAAAGGGATTACCTTAGGTTTTCAACACTCCATCACCCATTTTCTTTCTATTTTTATCTTGCAAACCTGCTCAGTAATTTATTTAATGTCATTAGATTACATTTTTATGTCCATATTTTCTTTCATCTTTCCTGTTTAATGAAAATGTATGCTTGAGTATGTATGTGTACTGATGACCACCAGTCACCACCTGGTGGCAGTGTTCACCAATAATGACAGGAAGTTTGAGATAAAACATGCTCACAGAACAGAGATAATAAGCTAGACTACTATACCATGTGTCATGGAGAGGCGAAACAGTAGGAGAGGAAATGAGGTAAGGTATGAGAGAGGAGAGGACATGAGGTAAGATAGAAGAATAAGAGGAGATGAGGTAGGGAAGAACAGAAGTAAAGGAGATGAAGTGTGATAAGAGAGGAGATGAAGTAAGCTTGGTGAGAAGGAGAGGAGATAAGGTAAGGTAGGAGAGAATGAGAGGGAATGAGGTAAAGTAGGATAGAAGGGGAGGAAATTAGGTAAAGTAGGAGAGAAGGAGAGGAAATGAGGTAAGGTATGAGAGAGGAGAGGACATGTGATAAGGTAGAAGAATAAAAGGAGATGAGGTAGGGAAGGACAGAAGTAAAGGAGATGAGGTGTGGTAAAAGAGGAGATGAGGTAAGTTGAGTGAGAAGGAGAGGAGATAAGGTAAGGTAGGAAAGTAGAGAAGATGAGGTAAAGTAGGAGAGAAGGAGAGGAAATGAGGTAAAGTAGGTAAGAAGGAGAAGAAATTAGGTAAGGTATGAGAGAGGAGAAGAAATGAGGTAACGTATGAGAGAGGAGAGGACATGAGGTAAGGTAGAAGAATAAGAGGAGATGAGGTAGAGTAGGATAGTAGTAAAGGAGATGCGGTGTGGTAAAAAAAGAGATGTGGTAAGTTTGGTGAGAAGGAGAGGAGATAATGTAAGGTATGCGAGAAGGAGAGGAAATGAGGTAAAGTAGGAGAGGAGAGGAAATGAGGTGAGGTATGCGAGGAGAGGAATCGAGGTATGCTAGGAGAGAAGGAAAGGAGATGAGGTAAAGTAGGAAAGAAGGAGAGGAGATTAGTTCAAGTAGGACAGAAGGAGAAGAGAAGAGGTACGGTAGGAGAGAAGGAGAGGAAATTAGGTAAGGTAGTAGAGAAGGAGAGGAGATGAGACAAGATATTAGAGAAGGCGAGGAAGAATGGATAATGGGTAATAGGTATCAATAGGAGGGAAAGGGGGTATAGAAGAAAAATGAGGAGGTTGTCCTTTCTTTCTGTGGACTGCAGTGGGATGGATGCAGAAATACTCTGCAGTGGAACTAAGCTATCTGTACTTACAGACAGCCAGAAAGACAAACAGACGGTCGGACAGACAGAGACATGGAGGAATAGGAGAGAAAAGAGAGCAAATAAACTGGAAATACAGGGATTGAGATTTAAGAAAGAGACAGGGTGCTAGATGCTAATCAATAGAAAGAAATATGCTTCACCCAGCTGCCATGATTGCTTGAATACAGACACGACACAAATGAGCAGACATGAGAAGACAACACTGTGACACAGCACAGATGCGACTCTTTACTCTACAGCTCTGATCTTTTGTTTTTATCTCAATGGCTCTGTCTAACCCAAATATGTATGTTATCGAACACACACATAACACACACAAGTAGTCCTTACCATTAGATGAGCACGGTTCACTGTGTGCATCTCTCCATCTCTGTATCCTTACTTTTCAGTGGTATTCTTAGTGTCCAGCTTGTTTTGTTCTCTCTGTCCTGGGCTAGCTCCACAATAAATCATCCTGTTTTATCTTTCTCTCTTCTTAAAATAGCAATATGTGCTCTTCTGTAATTCTCTCTTGTTAAAATATTCCACCTTCTCTCTCTGAGGCTGTGAAAAAGATGAATCTGACTGCTCTCTCTTCTCCCCCACCCCTCGCTCTCTCTCTCAATCTCTCTTTCTGTCAGTAGCCAGTGCGCTTGAGCAGGAAAGACAAAGATGAATTAATCTGAAATGCTGTCCCTCTCTACTCTCCCTCTCTCCAAATATTAAAAAAGAATAACGATTTGATGCCTCACAATTGCAGTCTTAGTCAGATGCCATTTGAAATTGCTCATCTGTTTGCTTTAAAATCTTTTGTAGTGCATAAAAATCTAAAGCCCAAAAGCTTTTAGGGAATCAGAATCTCATACATGCAGAGGAGGAATGCTGTTAGCTGTTTCATGAGCTTTAATGCTCCGTGTACAGGTATACGAGCATGTTTATGCCCTAAGCCATTACTGTGCTCTGACAATTGAACAGAAAAAACATAATTTCCCAACCAAAAAGCCTGAAAAGTTATCTACCGTACAGCGTTCAACAAAAGTGTTTATGTCTGATAGGGCTCCATATCTATAATTATTAATAAATATAATGCACACATATTATATGTATTGTAAATATATTACACAAATCCTAACCAATCTAACCCTAACCCATAATCAGGATGGAAGACAATGTTTAGTTTTGTCCTGATCATTTGATCCAGACCTAATCATATCTTAACGCACAATATGGACGGAGAGGCGGTAAGAATGCAAGAATTGATGAAAGCACTCTGAGGAGAGTTGTTGCCATTTCTGTTGGGCAGGGAGAGGGATTATGGAAGCTGAGTGACTATTTCAGAAAAGCATGTCACAGACACACTCACGCGCCCTGCAGGCTAAAAGGCAGTGAGGATGAGGAATGACAGGTAGCATGATGAAAAGGATTTGAGAGAAGAGGTCGTCATGGTAACATTGGGACAGCATTGCTTTTATTTGAGTGACAAAACAATCACTGCTTCCTCTGTTTTTGATGGTATCTCTCTCTCTCTCTGGTATTTTTATACGTTATCCCTTCTCTTTACATGTGCTCTCCTCTTATTTTCTTTGTCCTCTCTTTTCCTTTGCTATGTGCGGTCTGCTTGCACTGAGTCATGGTTGTGAATCATATGCTCCGCATGTTGCAATGTCAGATCCAAGGAATGATTCATATGTCAGAGAAAAGCACTAAAACAAACATCTGCCTCTCTAGAGGATCATGTCTGTGTAAGCAGACTGAATGTTCTGCAGCATCTTCAAGACAGTGCATCTCACATCAATGATACAATTGATGTGATTTGACCGATACTGATACCGTCTGATACTGCTGAATCATGATGTCTCTTCTCCCTGTGCCCTTTATCTCCCTGTTCCTTTCCATCACTCTCTCTTTTGTATCTGTGTTTCTGTCACTCCCTGCATTAAAATTCTGTCCACAACAGGTGTGTGCTGGATCGGGGGAGGCTCAAGGACTTATGAAACTCTCCCCACAGCACAGCTAAATGGTGTGTGTTGTAACGCTGCAGAGAGTGAGAACCTGCTGCCATGGCGACAGGTCCAGCAGTATCTAATAGCAACCGGTTGCTATGGAGTTTGCATTTGGAGACGAGTTGGACAGTTTTTGTGCGTGTGTGTGTGTATTGTGGAGGGAGGCCAGAGGGAGGGGCTAATTTTGAATTTGGACGATTGACTGCTACATGTAGCTTAGCTGATTAGAAAGCTGTCTTTTCTGATTCTTTGCCCTGCTAACATATGTTCTGTTTGAAACCATAACAAGTGTTTAGTTTTAAACCGTAATGTGCATGTTGTGTTTGCAACCCTAACACGTGTGTTGTGTTTTAAACCTTAACGTGCATTTTCTAAAACCCTAACGTCTGTTGTGTTTGAAACCCCTACAACAAAGGAACAGTGAAGCATAATTTCAGTATGTTCCAAATAGTCTTGATGGTTTCGGTCAATGTGGGTGTATTATGTTTGCTTTATTCTACCCTGACAATCATTGTTACAAAAAATGTGCATAAAAGGCTATTTTATTAAGGCTTCATCACAGCTACTGCCAGCAGACTCGGGACAGTCCATTTCAAGGTGTCCTCCAAAGCACATCCAATGTTGTTCTGGTTCTCAATTACACTGACGTTTAGATTGCAAGCCTTAAGCACTGGAAGGCTGACTGAGCTTACTAGACCTAAAACACTATAAGGAGTCACTAGAATGCAAGAAGGCATTGCAACCATAATAGAGTACTGTCTCCCCAAGCCCAGATGGTACTGACCAATTTCACTGGCCTCTGCCGGAACCCTTGGATAATCCACAGGCAGGATTCGAACCTTGGTCTCGCATGACTTAGCTGGCTGAGAGGCAGTGATTACACTGCCGCGGAATTCAGGGGAGCCTGTTGGCTGACTTCTGAGAACATGTTTATAACTTTGTAAGCAACAAGCTGTCAAACTAAAAATGCAGCCATGTTGGCTAAATTTGCTTTTTAAGCCACTGTTTGCAAAAGGTGATGTTTTTTTCTAAACTAACTTAATTACTAACTTAAGTAACTACGTGCTGTGTTATTTTGAAAGTATGTTTAAAACATATAGGGATTCTGGAGACTGAGCATAACCAGAACTAAGGAGGTCCTTATCTGGATTCTGTATGAAACTGATCTGTAAAATGCAACATAATATGCAGCGCTACTCACAAATATGCAGTGGCCCTCACAAATATGTGGAGCAACTCACAAATATGCAGTGGCCCTCACAACTATGTAAGGCCACTCACAAATGTAATTAGGGTGACCACATTTTCAAACCCCCAAACCGGGACCCTTACACACATTAATGCACAGGCACATTTATGCGCTTATGCACACACCACAGGCGATTTCATCATCATCGTGCGTGGTTGTACAGTAGTTGGTGGAGCAGGGGGAGGAGCATGAGTGCTGGCCCCATTTGTTACTGTATTTACTGTTCTGTGTGTTTTTCCGCTCCCTTGAGCTTTGATGAGAATTTTTACTTTGCAAAGCAGTTCTACGCAGTTGTTTGTTTGGCTCCAACTCGTATGTGGAAACATTACAGTATTATTATTATTTTAATTGTGGTGAAAACCGCGACAATTTGGTAGTGAATGTCAAAAATCGGGATATTTTAGAGATTTTTGTCGGGACTGGGACACCCAGTTTGAAACCGAGACAAACCTGGGCAAACCGTGACGTCTGGTCACCATAAATGTCATGCAAGTCACAAATCTGTAAAATGCAGGTGACAAATGCTGTAACATTCACAAAAAAATCATTCAACATTAAAAACATTCATTTGCTAATCATCTTGTTTTTGTTAACGAATCATCCTTTGTTTTGGGATTTTGACATATGTTTGTGAAACTAGATGCATATATTTCTTGACAGTGATTTTTATTTGACAGTTGCATTATGTATTTGTGACTCGCTGCTTACAAGTTTAAAATATTTTGTATCTCTATAATGCTAACCAATGTTACATGTCGGTATCAGCCATCGACAACATCCACAATCATCTGTTACCAAATCGGGCACATAATGATTAACATATATACATGTCAACACCACAGTATTACTTGAGAATGATTTCACAAAGTAATACTGAAATGGATCATTCATTATACATGTTATTTTGTATTGGCTACCGAACAGGCTAACCTTAGCTGTAGCTTCGCTAGCTAGCTTACACCATCTAAATTACAGACAATAAAATACTCCTATATTACCTTCTTCAGCCACATAAAATATATATATATATATTTTTTTTTTTTTTTTGTTTGTTTTTGTTTTGTTTTAACAGTTTGTGATTCACATATCTTCAAAACAATTCCTCATCTGAGACAAAAAAGATGTTTGAAAGAGTGGCAGCTGAAGAATCTTCGTCCTGTAGCTCTGTAGCAACTGAAGAAGGGAGCTCAAGAGGAAGCTCAAGACCGCACCCCGCTCCCTAGTGGATGGACTCCTGCACTTAAGTGAAAAAATAAAATGTATGGGGTGTCGATGATTGTATGCTACTGTAAACAAATAACACAAATTCCATATTTCTGACACTTGCCGTATTTCATAGCTGGTGATCAGATTTAGATTTTTTGAATAATGACAGTTGGGATGCAATTAGATCTTTGTCTCAATACTCATTTTGCCCTAACATGACAGACTTGTCTGTTCAAGCACATTAGCAGGTAGCAGTCCTTGAAGCTTTCTTTATTTATGGTTCAAAACTAAAATTAACAAGTACAAAGTTGCCATAGAAACAATTCTACAGCTTAAGATCACTCAAAATGTGTTGCTGTAGCTACAGAGCAAAATTGGTCTGGTTATGTGAGAGTGGCTTTGCTGTGCAACAGCATGGAAGTGGTGAGATTCCTGGGGTTCAAGTCTTGCCTCCAACATGGCCTGGTCCTGCAGGGTCCAGGTAACCATCTTATCAGCCACTCACATGGAAACATTCTATTTGGATGGAAGGATACATTTCAGAAATGTGTAATTTATGTTAGAAAATTACTTTATATAGATGTGGACAAAAAATATTAAAACCCGGGTACAGTTTAAAAACAATGACGTTTTTCACATTTCAGAATGAATTCGTCTTACTGAAGCTTACACTTATTTTTGTAATACAGAAAATAAATATCAAGGACTTGGCCATACTTAATGGCATCAAAAAACCTAATATTTGGTTGCACATCATTTAGCTAAGAAAACTGCAGTTAAACTGTTCTTGTAACCATCAATAAGTTTCCTTCACTTCTCTAATGGAAACAGATGCAATCACTTCAGTTCTGTAATCTTTGTAATCCCGCCCAACTGCTGATTTGTGATAAAGTCACTGCCTCACAGTTAACTACAATGAGGCAGGATAACCCCACTGTACGTCACTGAGAGACCAGGGTTTGAATCCTACCAGCACGTAAGCCCAGGTGTCCACCATGGTGGGTGGTGCAAGTTTGGGCGGTAAGTACTCAAATACCTTGCCTTGTGACGCTCTGGCGGAGGCTTGAGTGCCTGTGAGCTCAATCAAGGTTTAAAAATGCCGAGTGGATTTCTCTTTGCCTAGTCCCAGGACACTAGGTTAAAACTGTGCTGCAAAATACATTGATAATTACCTGATTTGATAAATGACATTGATAAATGCCATTCAGATGTTCAAGTTCCCCTCTATGAGAATGAGATGCATTTAAGTACCTACACCGCATTATTGAACATTCTTGACATTTGACAGTAGGTAGAGTGTTCTTTTCTTTGAATGCCTAATTTGTACGTAGTACTGTTCTGCCTTCCAAAAAAGGTCAAATTTTGTTTCAACCGTCCAGAAGACATTTTCTTAGAAGGATTTAGGTTTGTTTTAATGGGGTTTTGCAAAGTCCACTTGCACTTTCATGTCTTTCAGCAGTGGGGTTATCCTGGACTTCTTACCGTTTAACTCTTATTTGTATGTTGTGTGGCAGACAGTGTGTGCTGAAAAGGTTCTGCTGGTCAGCTTGTATAGCTTTAGCAGTTGTGCAAGGTGCTTTGTCAACTGTTCAAACTAACGCTCAACAACATCTAAGGTTGATTATCTTTTTTTAGTCATGTCCAGAGCCCCAGGCCTTTAATGCCCTTTAGGCACCTGCAATGTACCAGAGGTGAGATGAATAACCCATTAAACGAGGATAACAACCCTCTAACCTAGTTATTTTGAATACTCTATACAAAAATGCTAAATTAAGGTTTTGAGACGTTTTCTTGGTCCTGTGTAATTGTCACCCGAATCAACGTACCTATAAACATTCAATTTTTTCTTCACTTTCGACCAATTTTAGAATTATTGAACTCTAGAGCAATGATTTAAATAGTTTTAGCTGCAACTGAAACCCATCACATGGGTTGTTGATTTTATCAAAGGATAGCATCAGATGTATATCAAGGGATTTACATCCAGTGTCCATCTACAGGCATTGAGTGGGACCAGGGAGAGCCAGGTAGATTTATTTCAAAACATGGACCACAAGTGGGGGGAGAGAGAGAGACTGCTCTGGCTCAGTCACCCGCGGGCTCCACCACAACAGAGCCAGGGTATCATACTTCCCCCTTGTAGTTTTAAAAGGAAAGCTCTGTATATGATGTACAGTTCCAGAACAAATTAAGAGACCACTGCACCTTTTTATTTCCTTCCCAAAAAAGTCAAAAAGGAAGGTTTTGAGTGAGGAACAGAAGGGTTAAAATTAAGAGACCACTGCAAACTGAACGCTTCTGTTCCTCACTCAAAACTGTCCTTCTCAACTGTTTTGGAAAGGAAAGGATGCAGTGGTCTCTTAGTTTTTTTCCGGAGTTGGATGTTCTATGTTCTTGGTTCAACTCACATTAACGTTTACCTTTCAGTCACTCTGCAGACGCAACTTAGCAGATGCAACTAACCGTTTCAATGGATATTTATGTGGGTTTGAAGCTGCAGAATATTTTTTAACCTTATTATAGCAATTAAATGTAGAGGAGCGACGGACTGTCTAACTATGTGTCTGTGTGTCTTTGTGTTTGTGTATGTGGAAGGTTGGATGATATAGCCAGCAAATGGAGGATGCTCAGACTACAGGATAGCCACATACCTCCACCACCCAAAGTCTCCACCACCCAAAGCCTGCCCCATCTGCCCCTCTACACATCTGCAGATGCAAACATGAAGCTGGCTGAGAGAAGGGAGAGAGTGCAAAGCTCTTATCAAGGCAAAGGGTGGTTACTTAACAGAATCTACATTATGAAATATATTTGGATCTGTTTAACATTTTTTTGTTTTCTGTTTTGTTTATTCCATTTCATGTTATTTCATAGTTTTAATGTTTCGACTATTATTCTACCATGTGGAAGATAGTAAAAATAAAGAAATACCCTTGAATGAATAGATGTCCAAACTTTTGACTTGTACTGTAGGTACATTTATGTAGTAGTATGCATTCATCATTTATTTAAATTGACTTCATTAAAATGTATTTAACAGTAAGTGGTACCATGCATTTTACACTATTTTACACTATCGTTCAAAAGTCTGGGGTCACTTAGAAAATGTTTTGTTTTCCATGAAAACATACATCAAATGAGTTTGACTAGGAAATATAGCAACATTAATAGGAAATATAGTCATTGACAAGGTTAGAAATAGAAATAATAATTGTGTGAATCAGTAGTTTCAGTAGTTAGGAAACCTCTTTTCACTTGGTCACGATGGAGTGTTGTGTGATGATTCATACATCTTAGGATAGGGCTCATTATCCCCAAAAGGATCACATCATACTCCCTGGCATTTTTTAAACTGTCTGTTTGAAATCCAAGTTTGCAGTGAATTTTTAAATATTTTATTTCTCTCCAATGCATTCCTTGGCCACAGATACATGTATTCAATAAGTCAAAACCATTTTTTGAGAACGACTTGCCAGAAAATGAAGACAGATTTTCACTAGGCAGTTCATTCAGGTACTTGAAGGTTTCGTTACTTCAACCACATCAAGTTGCGAATTAACACTTCTAACACTAATAAACTTTTTTTTTATTCAACTATGAACTGTAAGAGCCTTTGATTAACAGTCTGTACATGTGCAGTTTGTCATCACACCTACAATCATGATTGGGGATGTCTTTCGTAGGACCACTTAGCATTTGTGCCTGTAGTTCTGTTTATTCCCACCAAGTGGTGCAATGATGCCACTCAACGAAGGCTTCTGGTCACTGGGCTATTTGGTGATTTAAATAATTGTCTGTGGTTGTGTGAGTGCACATGCATGAGTGTACATACAAGCCTAGCTTGTACATGTTAACAAAAAGGAATTGCAAAAACCATTTGCATTTTCAAGTGAAATGTCACAGACTTCTTAATACAATATCCTTTCTCTCCATCCACACTTTCATCATAACTTAAAGTTACCCCCTTCACAATAAAATGACTGTATTATCCAAGTGTTTATGTGTTAATGTAGTGTCAATGACCAAGATAACTTACCCATTGTAGTTAGTGCTTTGGAAGTCTCACAAGGTTACCCAGCCAGACACTGCTGTGGTCTGGTTACCGGACTTCACCTGAGCTTCTGTCTGCTCTGCATATATAACTGGGGGTAGGATAGGGCACAGGATATCCCTCTCAGATGTCTTTCTCTAGTGTAGGCTGCCATGTGTCTGTATAATATAGACCACCGAACCATTCCAATACCCAGTTAATTAATTACAGAAAAATGTGTGCTTATTTTCCTTCATCAGTTGCCATGCCTTTCATGAGTGTAGATCTCTGGCCACACAGACCTAAAAATACCCCTTGTCCCTGGATTACTGTAATCCAGTGTGTGTGTGTGTGTGTTTCAGTTCATTGACTGAGACAAGTCTAGGTTAACGATGTCCTTCTAGAGCCGTTCCCTGAAACCCCAGTGCAGTGCGTTTATTTAAAGCATGCTATAAGGTCCTGGAAGGACTGGTGGTAGGGTGTGTGTATGTGTGTGTGTGTCTGTATTTATACACAAGGAAAACCTCTGAAGGGAGAGGCAGTATGTTACCTGTTAATTTTACTTCATTTTACATGATCACTTCCTCACCTGCCTACCCCCCCACCTCGGGAGGTTTCATATTCAGGTTTCCTTACACAGTTTAGTGGGATATACGGCATGGATAACTTCATCAATGCAATACAACAAAATGCATTTCACTTAACAAAACATTATTAATCCCCTTGTGGTATTATCAGAGCAAAATAACACAACATCCGCATGAGAGCCTATGAATCAGCATATTTGACATGCATTCATACAGTCCTCAGACAAGAATCACAAGTGTGGGTCAGCTTTAGTCATTTCATCTTCTGTGTACTGCCATCACAAAGTGATGGATAGTGGGACCAATTGACCCTTGCACCCTCCAAAACCCATTTCTTTACCCTTCTGTCATCTGTACGCGATGCGTGACAGTCCGTAGGGGGCAGGTGTCAGCGTAACATACCCCACACAGACATTACACAGGAAACAAACACACTTCCTACCTCCCTGTAAGCATCCTCAGGTGTCCCTCCAGGGTTATGCTTTGGGACGCCATATGTGCGTGTGAATGTGTTTTGTGTGCATCTACATCCCAGTCAGTTGATCATCCTATTCAGCTATGATCCCCTCCATCACGGTCACACCACCGCAACCAGCTGTCTGTATGTCAGGAGCACAGCACACTGTCCCCTAGCCCAACCCACAACTACAATTATAGCCAAAGTCCCCGGTATAACCCAAGGCCACCAGTTACAGCATTTACCACCTGCTTAATCCTGCACTATGTGGATATAAAAATGTGTCTATTTCCAAGACAAAGCAAAACCCATCAGGTGCTTTATGTGTGTGTGTGTATGTTTGTGCGAGCATGCATATTTGTTTGTGTGTGTGAACCACCCTATTCCATGGTGAACCAGACTTACTTAATTGTTTGAAAGTTATTTAGTTGTGCACAATCTTAAAATGAAAAAAAAAATCATCACATCATCAGGCCACTTTGCCTCCCAATTCTCTGTTCTCCTGTCCTTCCCTGGCTCCCACCTGGGTCTTCCTCTATCACCCCATCCGTGGTGCCACAGAGTGGGAGCCGGTTGCATCATAAGCTGTGATGGCTGTGGCTAAACACTAAAGCCTGGGATTTACAGCAGGCCCTTCTGCTGTTGCAGTGACAACACACGCTCTAATCCATAGCACATCACTCTTACACTGCCCTAGACTAGTCCTGTACTTCAGCCATGGTCGTGTACTTCAGCCCCAGTCCTATACTTTAGCCACAACCCTATACCTCAGGCCCTGTCCTTATTTCAGCCCCAGTCCTATACTTTAGCCACAACCCTATACCTCAGGCCCTGTCCTTATTTCAGCCCCAGTCCTATACTTTAGCCACAACCCTATACCTCAGGCCCTGTCCTATACTGAAACCCGAGTCTTATACTTGAGCACTAGTCCTGTGCTGAAACTACAACCAAAATGCATTACCATGACTGAGAAAGCATTAAAAAAAAAAACCCATTCAAATTGACTGATAAGTCGATGGAAGCAAATCTCTATAGTATGCACTTCTCTTTCCAGTGAAGTTGATGGTTAATGGAGTGTGTATGGATCTCTGTTACAACCCCAGCATCTGAGTATGCGTTATCCACACACACACGCACACGCACCCACACACACACTCCTCTGTAAAGTGTAAGGTTACTCTAAGTGTATTTCATAATCAGCTAATTGTAACCCAGACGCCCCAGAGGCAGGGACACAACTACAGAGAACTGGGAAGGGGGGGGGTTGTTGGTTGGTTATAGAACCGCAGTTTTGGCTATGCTCTTCCTGGTCTCCATGTTACTGAGTGTTCTGAGACAGCAAGGTGCAGGGGTGATGAGTCCATTAAACATCACACTCACTTCCACACCTTTCTCACACACAACCTTTCCCTCTCTACCTCATTCAATCAACACTCAGTGACACGCGCTCACCTGACACTCATGGCATGTATCAGGATAACTACAACTTCAATCATCAAAGGTGTGCAGTGTCTGCTGATTTTAATTTTTGCCTTTTAACTCCACCAACATCAGGCATGACGTTGGATGGTTGCTGGGTGGATCTAGCTGGCTGTAAATCTCTCAGTCAGTTGTTGGCAAGTCTAGAACCACCGGCTCCAACTAGCCCACCAGTGTGAGTTCTACCATTGCCAAACACTGGGGAAGAGCAGGAGAACCAGGAACAGATCTGTGGAGCACCTCACTTGGTTAGTTTGGTTTCAACACTTGAACATTCCGTTGATTGTTATTGGTCAGTAGGACTGCCAAAAAGTCATAAAGGAGTTAAGGAATAATCACTCTAGAGAACCGCTAGATCCTGGCTGCTGTGAAATTGTTTGAATCCATGACTCTGAATGTACCATGTAGCACTGTATGAGTCATAACACCTTTCTCCGAGGCTACAGCTCATGTTACTGTTCAGGGACTTTGAAACAGTATTTCAACCAGACATATCAAAAAATATCAAAGTGATCACCCTCTGCTGTCTTTCTCTCTGGATTCTCTGTATCTCTGTCTGTAAAAAAGACAGAAAAGGAATGATTAAGTATCCATGAATCTTAAGAGACATTGGTCCTGTCTCTGCTTTTTGAAACATATATATAGTGCGTATCCCTGCAACCACTGTCCACTTAGAAAAATCAACCCTAAAAGATGTGTTGAGTGTCTGCCTCCTCCTATATTGGCACTACACATGATTGCTCAAACAGATATATACAGAAGCAAAAATGTGCTAGTGCCAAAATGGGCAAAGACGACAAGTGGAGACCATGCCTTACACGGCAGCACCAGCCTGAGGAAGACTAAGGCTGAATACATTAATACAAATGTTTCTACACAACTGTGAAAACCCAAGTGTGGTCACAGACTTTAATCAACACTAAATTTTATGCAGTTGTTGTACATATTGGTTGTGTTTGAGAAGATCAAAACAACAACAGCAGCTGACTGCTGACTGACTGATCTACAAGTCACCTTGGATCATAAAGAGCTACTTGTTATTATTTAATGATCCAAAATAACCATAGATTAGATTTTTACTGACACTAACTGGGGAAAACAGTTGCCGTCCAACATAGCATAAAGGAGCAACAAGATGGCACAGTTTTGTTCCTCTTCAACTCTGCCAATGTCAAGAGGACAGGAGTAACAGTGTCAGTGAAGGGTGTTTGATAAAGTGGTTGTTTCTCAACTCTGTTTATGGCCCTATGGTAATTCACTGACAGTGTGCCGCTACAGTGAATTCTACCAGTGCCATACACAGAACAGGAGTCATCAGCCCAGCACCAGGGCATGCTAAACACAGCACAAGGAAAGGCTGTCTTTCAATACAGGTAGTTATTTCCTAGCTTCTGCAGTTATTCATTCACCATCACAGAACTGAATGGACTTGGATATGTGGAAGAATTAAGGTACAAAATAAACAGAGCTATTTCTTACCTATTCTAAATAGTCTTAGATCCACAAAAAGAGAGTTAGAATGGGGGGAGGGGAACTTTAGTAAGACTAAAGCACTCAAACCAACTCCAGACCTTACACCCAAAACACAGGGAGGAAATATGCGGTATTCTAAAACGTGTTCTAAGAAATAATTCTGCAGTATTAGCCATGGTTTCAATACAGTTAAAATCAGACAAGAATACGCCACAGTAAGAATGCGTAAAATGGCTAATGAGACACGAAAATCGTGACATGATTTTGACGTTTTTTAAGGCGCTGCGCCAGGTTTGAGTTTCTAATAACCATCATCTTCGACGCACACGGGTCGTGTTTTAATCAGCTCTGACCATCTGCGTGCAAGCTGTGCCGCACGGGCTTTCTGACCTTCTTCCCACTGTCCGTTTTGGTTCTCTGTCTGCCATACTCCCGTGTCCTTTCCACTGATTACAACAAAAACCCTTTCCGGGACACCGCGAGTGCCGTGCACTGCCCAGCTAGAGGATTGATTCCGGGTGTGTGGAATGTTGCTCTAAGTGATTTTTGAGACGCTTCAAATGGGTCCCTGAGCATTGGCTCGTCTTCCCGCTTCCGGGAGAAATCAATAGCTATAAGAGCAAAGTCGGATGAGAGGGCGATAGAAAGAACTGTCATTACGAGAGTTGAGTGTACGTAGGGTATGCCCATGAAATTGGATAGCAATGTCGTTCAGGCTACAGTCGATTACAGTTGTTTACTCGTAGGTTAGCCCTTGGGCCTCTATCGAAATTCATATTGAAAAATCTCACATTAACATTATTTTAAGTATAAAGCATAATTCAAACAGCTCACTTCAGTCTATTCACATCTGGTTGGCTATACGTTCATAAAATGCCACAATTCAACGAATAAATAGGTCTTACGCACTAATAATTAATAAATAGGTCTTAAGCACCCCCTCCCGTGTCAATAGGAGTAGTGAATTTAACCTGTCTTCAGAATGCCTTCGATTCATGTGGATAATAGCATTTGTCTGTGATGATTACGCAGTTCAACCTACTCTCCTGGTATTTTAGGAAAGATTTGGAAATACGAACCCAGGAAGGAGGGCACTAAAGGGTACACCATGAGTGTAGTTTAGAGTAGAATTATTGACGTCTATGCACGACCTTGATGTAAAAAAAATTATATAGTTCTACCAATGTATAATGTATAAATAACAACCAATTGTATCAACTTGCACGAATAAACAGTACAGTGCCATACCCTTCTAAAAACGACCGCATGTTCTTATTATTTTGAGTAAACTACATTTTTCGACGTGATATATTACGACTCAAGTTACAACTTACATTGTATTAAAACAGTTTTGAAAAGGCTCGTTAATCTTTGCATTACGCATCATGCTTCAATCATACTGTTAACATGCAATCATCTATATTTTCAGCATTTGAAAAACACGTAAAAAACTTAGATTTCTATACAAATGCAAATGTTTATTATTTGTCCAGGCCTGTACTAATGAAAAATATGCCCGTTTTATTTTTTAAGGTTTAGCTATGTGACTGGCATTACACGCTCCAGAGCACACTGAGAAATGACTTCACCAAAGTGAAACCAAACGAAATTCTGATATCGCACTAAAGCACACACAAAGCATACACTTTACAAGGCTTATACAACTTTCTGTCGTTTCAATAACTGTTTTATCCCCGCTGTTACTCACCACTATCTCCCTCACTCACTCCCTCTCTCCCGAGGCGTAGCTCCATACCTGAACGAAGGTCACATCACCTAAATGACAACATCTTTATCCTGACCTTAAAAAGGCACACACACATCCTATCTCCACCCGCCGGCCTTCCAGTCACTCTGTCTCCCTATCTCTCTAAGCGCTCCGTCTGTTTAGGCTGCGTGGCCAGGAATTTTCAGATGAAAAGGTAATTAATTGGTAAGCATCTTAACCCAGTGGAAAGGGAGTAATCCATGCTGCCCCCCCCCCCCCCCCCCCCCCCCCCCCCCCCCC
>JACXGI010008019.1:9790-35046 GCA_016801175.1 Esox masquinongy
GCCTTGTGGGGACCTACTTCCTCCAGAGCCTTTTGGGGACTTATTTCCTCCAGAGCCTTGTGAGCACCTACTTCCTCCAGTGCTTTGTGGGGACCTATCCACTTGGGGGTCATTTGGGGAGTCTTAGATGTTGCGGCCCCTCTATGGCAGAAGACAAGTTGGCACAATAAGCTGGTCTTCAGATACATTATGACAGGATGGGCTGTGGGGTTGGTTCTATAATCCCTATAGAGGGAAGAAGCTCTGAGCATGACGGCATCATGACATACAGTTCTGTGTAATGCTCTGCATAGGAAACAGCACTGGAAGTCCAAAAGCAGGTAAGCTATAGTACCTGATGGTGGCTCAATGCTGGTAGTACACTGTCACTACTACTGGCGGATGAAATGGAAACAAACTACACGCATATTATTTCTTACAAAATGACAGATTAGTTTGTAGTCATAATGGCAGGAACTGTAGAAATCAAACTTTTCCAACATATCAAACAGAATATCATATTCAAATTTTGTATTTAACTTGTTTGTTTAACTTGATGAAAAGATCAGCAGTGCTCTGGTGGTTGAAGCATCAGATCAGTAACCAAAGGTTGCTAGATCAAATTCTCAAGCTGGCAAACTAAAAAAATCTTTTGTTCTTTCCCTGCGATAATTGCTCCTAGCCAGTTGCTAAATGTGTTTCCTAGTTATAAAACTGTAACAAAATAATAATATTTTTAAATTTGCCAATTGAACAATATTGAGAACAGGACATTTTCTCTTGTGATGACAATCCTATGTTAAACAAAATGCTCATTGTAGTCTAATGGATCCAAAGCAAACCAATGCATCCATGGTGATTCTCTGTCTAGGTGCTTCCAAATTGCTTTTGCTTTGTTTGACAAATCAATTTTCCCATAACCCTATGAGGGGAAGAGTGATGCCGATTGATCTGCCTTTGGCTTTGTTTTCTAGAATATTGTTTGATGGCTGGATAGATTAATTGGTGTGATATTTGAAAGCCCCCCTCCTCTCTCAACTGTCAGCAGCATCCCAAGGTTTGTTATCCTCTCCCTCTCCTTTCCTGTCATGTTATCCTTGTCCTCTCCTCTCCCGCTTCTTTCCTGTCATGTTAACTTCTTCCTCTCCTCTCCCACTTCCCTCCTCTCCCTCTCCTTTCCAGTCATGTTATCCTCTTCCTCTCCTCTCACCTTTCCTATTCCGTTTATCTCCCTCTCCTTTCCTCTCCCTCCTCTTTCCTCTCCTGATCCTCTCCCTCAACTTTCCTCTCCTGTTCATCTCCCTCCCCTTTCCTCTCCTGTTCCTCTCCCTCCCCTTTCCTCTCCTGTTCCTCTCCCTCCCCTTTCCTCTCCTGTTCCTCTCCCTCCTCTTTCTTCTCCTGTTCCTCTCTCTCCCCTTTCCTCTCTTGTTCCTCTCCCTCCCCTTTCCTCTCCTGTTCTTCTCCCTCCCCTTTCCTCTCCTGTTCCTCTCCCTTCCTTTTCCTCTCCTGTTCATCTCCCTCCCCTTTCCTCTCCGGTTAATCTCCCTCTCCTGTTCCTCTCCCTCTCCTTTTCTCTCCTGCTATGTAACTGAGGCCTGTTTCAGGCACAGATGAAGCCTCATCTTGAACTAAGAACATCAAGCTCAATCCAGATTTTCCATTAAGCAAAATACACTGAACAAAATTATAAATGCAACACTTTTGTTTTTGCCCCCATTTATCATGAGCTGAACTCAAAGATCAAAGACTTTCTCTATGTACACAAAAGGCCTATTTCTCTCAAATATTGTTCACAAATCTGTCTAAATCTGTGTTAGTGAGCACTTTTCCTTTGCCGAGATAATCCATCCACCTCACAGGTGTGGCATATCAAGATGCTGATCAGACAGCATGATTATTGCACAGGTGTGCCTTAGGCTGGCCACAATAAAAGGCCACTCTAAAATGTGCAGTTCCATCACACAGCACAATGCCATAGATGTCGCAAGTTTTGAGGGAGCGTGCAATTGGCATGCTGACTGCAGGAATGTCCACCAGAGCTGTTGCCCGTGAATTGAATGTTAATTTCTCTACCATAAGCCGTCTCCAATGGCGTTTCAGAGAATTTGGCAGTACATCCAACCGGCCTCACAACTGCAGACCACGTGTAACCACACCAGCCCAGGACCTCCACATCCAGCATCTTCACCTCCAAGATCGTCTGAGACCAGCCACCCGGACAGCTGCTGCAACAATCGGTTTGCATAGCCAAAGAATTTCTGCACAAACTGTCAGAAACCGTCTCAGGGAAGCTCATCTGCATGCTCGTCGTCCTCATCGGGGTCTCAACCTGACTGCAGTTCGTCGCCGTAACCGACTTGAGTGGGCAAATGCTCACATTCGATGGCGTCTGGCACTGGAGAGGTGTTCTCTTCACGGATGAATCCCGGTTTTCACTGTACAGGGCAGATGGCAGACAGCGTGTATGGCGTCGTGTGGGTGAGCGGTTTGCTGATGTCAACGTTGTGGATCGAGTGGCCCATGGTGGCGGTGGGGTTATGGTATGGGCAGGCATGTGTTATGGACAATGAACACAGGTGCATTTTATTGATGGCATTTTGAATGCACAGAGATACCGTGACGAGATCCTGAGGCCCATTGTTGTGCCATTCATCCACGACCATCACCTCATGTTGCAGCATGATAATGCACGGCCCCATGTTGCAAGGATCTGTACACAATTTCTGGAAGCTGAAAACATCCCAATTCTTGCATGGCCAGCATACTCACAGGACATGTCACCCATTGAGCATGTTTGGGATGCTCTGGATCGACGTATACGACAGCGTGTTTCAGGTCCTGCCAATATCCAGCAACTTCGCACAGCCATTGAAGAGGAGTGGACCAACATTCCACAGGCCACAATCAACAACCTGATCAACTCTATGTGAAGGAGATGTGTTGCACTGCGTGAGGCAAATGGTGCTCACACCAGATACTGACTGGTTTTCGGACACCCCGGACCCCCCCCAATACAGTGAAACTGCACATTTTAGAGTGGCCTTTTATTGTGGCCAGCCTAAGGCACACCTGTGCAATAATCATGCTGTCTGATCAGCAGCATGGTATGCCACACCTGTGAGGTGGATGGATTATCTCGGCAAAGGAGAAGTGCTCACCAGCACAGATTTAGACAGATTTGTGAACAATATTTGAGGGAAATAGGCCTTTTGAGTACATAGAGAAAGTCTTAGATCTTTGAGTTCAGCTCATGATAAATGGGGGCAAAAACAAAAGCGTTGCGTTTATAATTTTGTTCAGTGTATTTTAGTGAAAGACTAGGGGAACTGTAGTCACGAAACCAGCCCATACAGTTTAAAGTTCATTTAATTTCTGGGATTTATCAAGGTGGGATTGAAGCATGTACCTGTATACACAGGATTGCTCACCAAATGACCTTAAAACCATTAGCTTGCTAGCAAGAGAAAAAAAGGTCAAAAGAAAGTAGATAAGGACAAAATACTTTGTTGGTGAACTCACATTACATGTCTGGGATCTTGGGTAAGATATATTTTTAGAACTCATCCCCATAATAATGTTTTTTGTTTACTTTATACTAACAACATCACTTTTTATAATAAAGTTACAATCCTGTTTTCAAAAAGGTTGGGACACTGCGTAAAATGTCAATAAAACAGAATGCAATGATGTGCAAATAATTTAAACCCTATATTCAATAGAAAATAGTACAAAGACAACATATCAAATGTTGAAACTGAGACATTGCATTGTTTCTTGAAAAATATATGCCCATTTTAAACAGCACTTTAAAGTTGGGACAGAGGCAACAAAATACTGGAAAAGTCATGTAATGCTAAAAAACTAAACCTGGTGGAATTTCACAAAACTAATTAGGTCAATTGGCAACAGGTCTGTAACATGATTGGGTATCAAAAGGACATTCCAGAGAGGATGGTTCTGTCAGATGTGAGGATGGGGAGGAGTTCACCACACTGTGAAATAATGTGTGGGCAAACAGTGTAAAAATTTAAGAATAACGTTTCTGAATGCAAAATTGCTAAGAATTTGGGTATCTCATCATCTATGGTACATAATATCATTAAGAGATTCAGAGAATCTGGAGAAATCTCTCTATACAAGGGACAAGGCAGAAAACCTGCCATTCAGTCTTTTTCAGGGAAGGCCTTGTTTATTTCAGCAAGACAATGCCCAACCACACTGTGCATATATTACAACAGCATGGTTCCGTAGTAAAATAATCCGGGGGCTAAACTGGCCTGCCTGCAGTCCAAACCTGTCACCCATTGAAAACATTTGGTGCATTATGAAACGAAAAATATGACAAAGGAGACCCCGAAATGTGGAGCAGTTGAGATCCTATATCACCACGTCTTCACCTGTCCTCCCATCCTCTGTTAATCCTCCCTTCACCTGTCCTCCTGTCCTCTGTTAATCCTCATTTCACCTGTCCTCCTGTCCTCTGTTAATCCTCCCTTCACTTGTCCTCCAGTCCTCTTTTAATCATATCTTCACCTGTTCTCCTGTCTTCTGTTAATCCTGTCTTCATCTCTCCTGTTCTCTGTTAATCCTCTCTTCACCTGTTCTACTGTCTTCTGTTAATCCTGTCTTCATCTCTCCTGTCCTCTGTTAATCCTCTCTTCACCTGTTCTACTGTCTTCTGTTAATCCTGTCTTCATCTCTCCTGTCCTCTGTTAATCCTCTCTTCACCTGTTCTCCTGTCTTCTGTTAATCCTGTCTTCATCGCTCCTGTTCTCTGTTAATCCTCTCTTCACCTGTTCTCCTGTCTTCTGTTAATCCTGTCTTCATCTCTCCTGTCCTCTGTTAATCTTCTCTTCATCCCACTGTACCTCAGTCTCCCTATCACCACAACACACCCACTTGCCTTTGAAAATCCATAATCGAATGAGTTTATGTCGTCAGTTTGATAAATTGTATTAATTTGTACTTGTTAGGGGCTGCTTGAAAGTGATGACAATGAGATGAATGAAATTTGTTAATTTTTTCCTCCGCCCATCCCACCAGCTTTGAGAGGAAGAAAAGAGAGAGACTGTTATGATGACAAAATTGGCAATCAAGATTTGGTTGCTAATTGAATGTCTGCTTTTATTAATGATGAAAATTTTAAAAAGTCCTTGATGCAGGAATATTAATTAATTAATCAGTGCTCTACAAATTAAAGGGGGAGTGCACGGGTTTATACTCTGCCTATTGGTTTTCAGTCATTCTGGTTTCATTAATCATATACAAACAGCAAAACCAATGTAAAGTTTGCTGAATACTGTCAAGAATCTCAGTTATAACTTTACTTATATATCCCTCTCCCTTATTTCCATAATAATACATGTCCCTCATTATAACCCAAAGATATTGGATTGGTTTCACAGACACAGATTAAGCTTTGTCTAGGACTAAAAAATCTAAAAAAAAGTTCAATAGAAAAAAGGTTAAATAGAAAACTCCATTGAGCTTGTTTTTTTAGTCCTAGACTAGGCTTAATCTGTGTCTGTGAAACCGGACCCTCATGTTTAATGTAAACTGAATGTAAAATAAGTGCAATGGGACCATGGGAAATAATGACAGCCCCAGCTCCAGGATGATTTCACTGAGGGGGCATTTTTTATAAATGAGGGGGCAAATCTAATTCATATACCATCTGCAGTGTTTATGGGGAAACAAAACTGGGGGGGGGCACAGATTCTATCTGGGGGGCATTGCCTGGCTTTGCCCCCCCGTGGGTTTGATTGACTCCCGTGGGTCATTCAAACCTCGATCTGGAGAGAAATGAAGCCTTGACAAATGTCTTATAAAGAAGGTCCTTATAACTATAACCACATTCAGGACCAAATGTTTGGTCAGCAGTGTTAGTGGCCCTGGTCCCTAGCACCACACAGGCTACATCAGGAATACAGTGTGTCACAGGTAAATGTTCAGTGTGTCCTCCAGCCCAGTACCATAAAACCCTGGAAGGAATACAGGTCATTAACTGACATAGATTTTGTATTTATATTTAAAAATTGTCTTGAATTAATCTGAACAGGCACTCTGCAGTTCTAGTTTAAATCCAAATTAAATACACACTGAGTAGGAGGGGAGGAGTGACAAGAAGGAGAGGGGACAGTGAGATTCAAATGTGAGCAGGATTAAGCAGATTAAAGAGATTATAGGATAGAGAAGGAAATAGTAGTGGGAAGAGAGAACAAACATTGTGGTGGCACATGACCACCTGGGTAGAGGCTGAGAGGGTCATGACCACCTGGGTAGAGGCTGAGAGGGTCATGACCATCTGGGTAGAGGCTGAGAGGGTCATGACCACCTGGGTAGAGGGTATGAGATTCATGACCACCTGGGTAGAGGCTGAGAGGGTCATGACCAGCTGGGTAGAGACTGAGAGGGTGTATGACCAGCTGGGTAGAGACTGAGAGGGTCATGACCATCTGGGTAGAGGCTGAGAGGGTCATGACCACCTGGGTAGAGGGTATGAGATTCATGACCACCTGGGTAGAGGCTGAGAGGGTCATGACCAGCTGAGTAGAGACTGAGAGGGTGTATGACCATCTGAGTAGAGATTGAGAGGGTCATGACCATCTGGGTAAAGGGTATGAGCTTTGGTACAGTCTGAATAGAAGCTGAGAGGGGCATGACCACCTGATTAGAGGGTATAAGGGTAATGACCATCTAGGTAGAGTCTGAGTGGGTCTGGACCACCTGGGTAGAGGCTGAGCGGGTCAGGACCACCTGGGTAGAGGCTGAGTGGGTCAGGACCACCTGGGTAGAGGCTGAGTGGGTC
Source organism: Esox masquinongy (assembly GCA_016801175.1). NCBI lineage: Eukaryota > Metazoa > Chordata > Actinopteri > Esociformes > Esocidae > Esox > Esox masquinongy. Next base: position 16,578 of record JACXGI010008019.1, read on the forward strand.
AGGACCACCTGGGTAGAGGCTGAGTGGGTCAGGACCACCTGGGTAGAGGGATTAGATTAACTCAGTCTTGTTAACAGCAGATTGAGAGTTACATATTCTGTTCTACATGTGGTGGTACAGTGAAGAAATTGTCTGGAAAGAGTTAAAGGCCATTAAAAGCTAATGGACTAACAAGTGTTAAAGACTCTTAGGTACTTATAGGACAGACAAGGGTTAAAGACCATTAGGGAACTGAAGGACTGCCACTACAGATTGGGACATATTCAAGAACAGCAATGCCAACATACACCCCTATACTAACATGGTCACATCCTAATAATGGAAAGAAATCTGCACACCACCAAAAACCCTCTATGCAGGAAAAGATCCCTCTATGCAGATATAGACTCCTCTATGCAGATATAGACTCCTCTATGCAGATATAGATCCCTCTATGCAGATATAGACCCCTCTATGCAGATATAGATCCCTCTATGCAGATATAGATCCCTCTATGCAGATATAGATCCCTCTATGCAGATATAGACCCCTCTATGCAGATATAGATCCCTCTATGCAGATATAGACCCCTCTATGCAGATATAGACTCCTCTATGCAGATATAGATCCCCCTATGCAGATATAGATCCCTCTATGCAGATATAAAACACTCTATGCAGATATACATCCCTCTATGCAGATATAGATCCCTCTATGCAGATATAGACCCCTCTATGCAGATATAGACTCCTCTATGCAGATATAGATCACTCTATGCAGATATATAACCCTCTATGCAGATATACATCCCTCTATGCAGATATAGATCCCTCTATGCAGATATATAACCCTCTATGCAGATATACATCCCTCTATGCAGATATAGATCCCTCTATGCAGATATAGATCCCTCTACGCAGGTATAGATCCCTCTATAGTGTGCCCAAGAAAAACAAACCTGTAAGTGAAGGCTGCCAAACAAGTCAGTTTAAAAAAAACAATTATCCAGCAACAACTGTCATCCCTCTCACCCCTCTCAAACCTCTCACACCCCATCCCTCTCACCCCTCTCACACCCCCATCCCTCTCACCCCTCTCACACCCCATCCCTCTCACTTCTCTCAAATCTCTCACACCCCATCCCTCTTATCCTTGTCACACCTCTGAATTTGGGCAGAGCTGAGCTTTCACTCCCATGGGTGCATGGCATAGCTGGGGCCCCCAATTCCTGCGCATAAAATCTTAGTATTGCTACCTGATTTTCCACATGATTTCATCTACCTGTATATCCTCCACAATTCTATTCCACTATCTCTCTATCCTCTACACCACCCCTCTATTCCTGTATCTTCCACCACTCTATCCTCTACCACTCCATTCCACTATCTCTCTATCCTCTACACCACCCCTCTATTCCTGTATCTTCCACCACTCTATCCTCTACCACTCTATCCATCCCACCAAACCCCCATTGTCCCCTCTGAATAGTGAGATCAATTTTAAACCTGAGTGGACAAAACTACTGTAGTCCCTCCCCAGTGTATTTATTTAAGCAGTCTAGGCCTGGCTTCTCTCCTCTCTGCTGTTTTGAATAATTGCATATCTCCTTTCAAGATAACCAGTGACAGAGACTCCAGAGTATCACATACTGTCCAGATACCCACACACAGACACACACACAGATACACACACAAACACACGCACGCACACACACACACACACACAGACACACACACAGACCCATTTGTAATGAGTGATGGTGCTGCCGTCGCTGACATTTTAGAGACCTAGTATAGCAGGTTTACAGTCTTATCTCTAAGACCTCTTATGCTTATTAAGCAGAGAGTTGAATTCCACTTCCTGTGGCCTGCAACACTCACCTCTCCCCTGGTAAAGAATCAGTCACTGCTTGAGGAAATATTCATTATTCTTGTATATTTAATTTGTCTGATTCTGTCTGACTATGAATAGCCTGGTTTGTCATGATTCTTATGGACTAAACAACATACCTAGCTTTTAAAAATACGTAGATCTAAAATTGGTATAGGTCAGTGATTGAGTGTTTTTGGTGCTGTTTCTCACTCCTACTGTTTCAACGATTTATCCAATGCAGTCTTCCTCGGGTTGGACTGTAAAAACCACAACAATCAAAAGATTGATAATTAGTTAGTAAATTAGATCTACATTAATTTTCACAAGTTTACTCTTAATCTGTTTTACTTGATTAAAAAAAAAGGATTACATTTTTACTTCTGGTAAACATTTTAAACTGGTAAACATCGTGCAACACGATGACCCAACAAAGCTGTTTTTATTGTCCTGATGTAGAAGCCTTTGGCTCACCTGTTCCAACTGATCATAGGCCTGGGATCAGTGGAAAGACCAGAGGCATGTACCAGGAAGATTTTCCTCTCTAACTTTGCCGGGAAGAATGTTTGAGAAGTCCAGTGTTAAGTCCAGGGCTTGCATAAAGCTTATTACTGTGCTGTTTCCAAACACCCTGCGCAAACGTAATTCTACTACCGTGGGCCATGTGGGATCAATGGGAATTATTAAAGGCAGTTCCAAACTGTTGAAACTACATTTTAGAGCACTGATTGATTTGCTACTAGTAATGAAACAACCTGGTATTTCCTGTCCTCTGCTTTCCTTGGATCGTGGCATTGAACGTTTCAGCTGGCTCCTAGTTTTTAACACGTGTCTTCAGGACTACTGCACATCAAAGCAGTCTCTTGGTTTTTAATAACAAGTCTTCATGACTACTCTAAATCAATCAGGGTTGTTACCAATTGATTTACATTGTTGAAAATGTTGACACCTTCTGGAAACAAAAGACATTTTATAGACAAGATGTCATTCACCCAAATTACCTGGGAGCACGGATTATGTCCCAACACTTCAAAGAGACGTAAGAGATTTACTGATCAAATTGAGCAATGCATACTGAAGGTAATTTCCGAGTCAAATTTGACCTATTTATCACATTTATATCATTTGAAGTAGTCATCTTTGGAGATTTTAACCTGAACTGGACAACAAATATAAAGGAGTTTTGTGTTGAGTTAAACCTGATCCAGCTAATTACGAATGCCAGCATGGCCTAATATAAAGGAGCCTTCTAAGTCTACAATTATTGATAGAATAATAATACCTCTTCTCTAGGTCTCAAAATCTAGGTTTGGATGATCTCAAAATTGCTACTCTGGATGGTTCTGTTATAGATTGTGTTCCCTTCTAAAAATACCAATAATATAGTATGATGACAAGCTGGCATATAAAAACACATTTCAGACCTGGATAACAAGTTATTGTAACAACACCAGACAGAGGCAGGTGTTGATGGTTTCAACAGTGTAGGTTTATTTAAACAGCAAAAGGAGCAGGCAAGAAATCGTGGTCGTTGGACCACGATTGACTAGGTCGTTGGACCACGATTGACTAGGTCGTTGGCTAGGGTCAAAAATACAGGAGATCCAAAACACAAGTGAAGGTACAGAGGAGTAGACAAAATGCATATCAGAGACAGGCTGAATGGTCATACACAAAAAGAACTAAGTCTAGGACTGGTATATTAATTTTAAGAACAGCTTAGTAGCGTGCAAAACAATACCTCACAATCAGACGGGGAGTGGGACTGAACTAAACTACTGTGACAAACAAAAGAACAGGCAAGTGACAACTGGTGCTTAGTAATCAGGTGATGAGGTGGGAAGAGTGCAGCGTTCAGGTGGAGTGGAAGGTTGGGATTCAGGGAGTGAGTAGGATCCAGATGACAGGTAGCGTGCAAGGGGATGCGAACTGGGCACAGACCTCACAGTTAAGGGTTAGAATTGGTTTCTTTTATAGAAACAAGTAATGTCTGTCATATCAGCATAGACATTTAGTTGTGCAAGAAAATAGCATTTTGATCAGATATCAGTCTGATTTTAGATCAGGGCATAGTACTATTACTGTAACTACATTAGTTGTTAATGACAACATATCCTTGGACTAGAAATCACATTGTGTTGCTTCACTTATGGACCTGTCAAAGGCTTTTGATACAGCTGAACCTACCATCTTGCTACTTGATACGAAACTGACCTTATCAGGCCTGGCCACTTGCTTGTGATTTCAAAATTATCTTAGCAAAGGTTGCGCTATTATTACAGATGGTAAAATCTGGATTTATTATTGTAATGTTTCACGGAGACGGAGGCAAATGCAGGGTCGAAGAAGGAGCTTTTAATATGAACAAAAGGGAAAACAAAACCGAGTGCAGTGCACTACAGATACAAAATAGCCGAAACACTGAAACATAGAACGCCACAATACAACAATGACCGACAAGGACTGAACCCCTGAATCCCTGAATCTAAATTCCCTTCTGGATCTTAGGGTGGTGCCAATAAAGCAAATAAAAGAACATACATGCTATTCTCTAGGTCTCAAAATCTATGTTTGAATTAGGCATAAGCTGACAGTTAAAAATGGATAAGAAAATAAATGTAAGAATTGGTTTCTTTCATAAAAACAAAATAGAAACATATTTGTTTTATTTTTTTGGTAAATGTGTGTTAATGCTATTGTTTGTCAGCTGGTATCAACGGGATAGACACAAACGTGCTGTTTACCTGTGAGTTATTTTGTTGTGTTACTTTTTATGGCTGTTCTGGGTTCTGTTTACCAGTGAGATCTTGTGTTGTGTTACTTTTTATGGCTGTTCTGGGTTCTGTTTACCAGTGAGATCTTGTGTTGTGTTACTTATTATGGCTGCTCTGGATGCCGTTTACCAGTGAGATCTCATGTGTTACTTATTATGGCTGCTCTGGATGCTGTTTACCAGTGAGATCTCTTGTTGTGTTACTTATTATGGCTGCTCTGGATGCCGTTTACCAGTGAGATCTCATGTGTTACTTATCATGGCTGCTCTGGATGCTGTTTACCAGTGAGATCTCTTGTTGTGTTACTTATTATGGCTGCTCTGGATGCCGTTTACCAGTGAGATCTCTTGTGTAACTTCTTATGGTGCTTTGGGTGCTGTTGACCAGTGAGATCTCTTGTTGTGTTACTTCATATGGCTTCTCTGGGTGCTGTTTACCAGTGAGATCTCTTGTTGTGTTACCTATGATGGCTGCTCTGGGTGCTGTTTACCTGTGAGATTTCTTGTTGTGTTACTTCTTATGGTGCTTTGGGTGCTGTTTACCAGTGAAATCTCTTTTTGTGTTACTTGTTATGAGACTTTGGGTGCAGGCAAATGCAAAGGCAAGTTAGCAATTTTATGAGTTTTCTTGTAATTACTACAGCCAGGCACAGAACACCAAATGTCGTCTTTATCTTCTTAAAAATTATTGTTGTATTCTTCAAACACATTTTTGTTAGGGAGGATGTATCTACTTTTGTCATGAAGATCTGGAACTTCTGATATTTTATGAACAGTATACTGTATGTTTCTTGTGAACAGACCAATATAGTTCTACCCCGATATTCAAATTTGCTAGATTGTTTTTTCATGACAAAAATGTATTATTGCTAACATCAGTTATTACTAGATTAAGTACTTGTGCTATGATGAAATGCCCTTTTATGCATAAATACAGATATAATAAGAACTTGGCTATATTCTCAGAGGTCAGGTGACATCACTCAGTGGAACAGTCCTTCAATCTGATGTACAATAGCCTCAGAGAAGTTTTCCTATGGCAGTGTTCATATATGGCACACTTCCATCTGGAATGAATAACTTAAATGAGAGAAAAGAGATTCACTCTCATTGACCTGTTATCTAATGAACACCAGTGTCACCGCTGAGCTAATGAGTGTGACTTCATAATAGAAAAACCCCAATTAACACAACTTAATCTATGAACACAATTTAATAACCTTAATCAGCGGAACTAATAAGATGAAATGTGTGGATTAAGGAAACCACATTACTTTGATGCAACTGTGAGAAAAACAACAATTAAACCAAATCATGCCAGCTTACTGTAAACTGCTTCATTTCAACCAGAAAGGGCATGTATTGTTTGTAAATGAGCTAAAAGCCCTTAAACAATCTCTTGAGACAATAATAGAAACAATAATATTTCCTAAGCCACACACTGTTTGGTGTGTGTTGTGAACGTGTATGGAGGAGCACATCAGAATAATGTTTAACGGCTCAAAGAGGTCATGACAGAAGCTGTCACATGTGATTCAGACAAACACTGGTGAAAACACCGGGATGGCAAGAGGTGCCCACCCTAAAATGTCTTGCCAAAACACGCTCCCTGCATAATGCAGCTTGCCAAAACACGCTCCCTGCGTAATGCAGCTTGTGCCAGATCCTCCAGCAATGCAAGATTTGCCATTTTAGACAAGTCACAGTGCCTCAGTGTTGCCTTTTATATTATTTAACTGGTTTAACTTAATTGCCTCCAACCTTACATTCCATTCTCTTTCTGATTTACTTAATTATTCAAACAGGGTTAAGCGGTTTCATGTTTATGAATTCGATAACACCCTGATAAAACTATTATTAGCTTAAGTGTCTATAAAAGCAATAAACTATTAATGTATTATCTTTTTTCTTTAGAGTTTATCTGGTGGATGGATGGTATTTCATTAGCACTTTGACTTTTCTACCCCAAGGTGCTGTGTGTACACATGGTCAGAGGTGTGCTTAAATTTAAGCAAATTCTCGTGAATAAGTACAAATTGATAAATCCCACACTTTGCTTAGAAATGATCGCACACAAAGTTTACAAACATTTCTGTTGTTAAATGAGGACCCAGGGACATTATTCACAGTATAACATGTTTCAGAGGAACATAACAGTATAATATGTTTCAAAGGAACATAACATAACAGTATAATATGTTTCAGAGGAACAGACCATGTCAGAATTATATGTCATAGGAACAGACCATGTCAGTATAATATGTTTCAGAGGAACAGACCATGTCAGTATAATATGTTTCAGAGGAACAGACCATGTCAGTATAATATGTCATAGGAACAGACCATGTCAGTATAATATGTCATAGGAACAGACCATGTCAGTAAAATATGTCATAGGAACAGACCATGTCAGTATAATATGTCATAGGGACAGACCGTGTCAGTATAATATGTCATAGGAACAGACCATGTCAGTATAATATGTCATAGGAACAGACCATATCAGTATATGTCATAGGAACAGACCATGTCAGTATAATATGTCATAGGAACAGACCATGTCAGTATACTATGTCATAGGGACAGACCATGTCAGTATAATATGTCATAGGAACAGACCATGTCAGTATAATATGTCATAGGGACAGACCATGTCAGTATAATATGTCATAGGGACAGATCATGTCAGACTGAAGCTTCTACATTGTGTTTATTTACCCATAAGACTGAGGACCTCAGAAACCTCCTTCCTCTGACCGAAGCCTCTAGAATGTGTTTATTTTCCCTTAACTAACCCTGAGGACCTCAGAAACCTCCTTCCCCTAGTTAGCATTGGAGGAGGAGACTTGTCTGTAGCTTGATCTTGTCCTCCTCTCTGTTCCTTCATGTGCATAATATATGTGCTATGTGTGTGTTCTGTATGTCCTATAGTTCATTCATTTATAAAAAATCTGTCAGTAAAATATGTTTTTACAGTCACTTAAATAAACAATGACAGTATTATTATTAAATAAACAGTGACATTATTATTATTTTAATTATTGAATAAACTGTGACTTCAAGTTTAAGAGTTTATATTTTTTTCCCCATGCCAAGATGTCAGTGACTGTCTGTGCCAGCGACCATCATTCTGACTGGATCTGGGTTTGTCCTTTATCTCCGAGTATGTAAGCAGTTGTCAGGAATGTGGTATGTCATTGTATCTGAGTGGCCATTTTCCCAGGGAATTAAGCCCTTCCCCTCACTGGGAGGATCTATTAAGCATTTGCAGGCTAACAATAAAATACAGCTTAACCAAAGAGTTCAACACTACAGTTGTTGAATGTCTAAATAAATGATTGCCTGTAATAACATAGCATATCTGATGGAAAACACTAAGAAATGGACATGAGTTCCAACCACCTACTGTGTAGTTTTAGAATAGTTAACTGGTCTTGTCCATTCATTAGTGTATTTTGTTTCCTGATTAACAGTAGCCTGCCCACTAAGTTAAGGCTCAAGTTAGAGAGGCAGCGAAGCCTAAAGGGTAGTCAAAATATGAATATGACATTTTGTTACACAGCAACAAATATATTTTGGCTACCCTAAATTGCTTTAAAAAAATAAACTTAAACTTCACGGCGACAGCTTAACTGTTCATTGATCTACCTAGCACTGCTGAGCTAAACAAAATACAGATTTCCTTTTTACCTACTCCTCTAGGCTCTTTGGTAAAGAGATATCTCTGAAGACTTAGGGTTAGGGAGGTGAGTGTTCTAGCAGTTTTTCTGTTTTGTCGGCTATAGATGGCGCTCACCACATTTTGATCTGCAGAGGCCTCCCTTTTGCCCCTAGGTTGTCTAGGGGCAAAAGGGAGAGAATGAGGAGAATGATAGAGAGGGGAGACAAAGAGAGAGGCAGGGGAAGGCACCTTACCTGTCCTTGGACTTGCCAGAATAGTGGTGGCGAGGGAGGGAGTGTGAAAGATGCCCTCATCGCTGGAACACATGAATCATGACCTCTTCCCCATTAGTTTAAACACAGAACATATTGTGAACATTTTAAAGCTAACCTGGTTTACATTGTGAAAATTTTAAAGCTAACCTGGTTTACATTGTGAACATTTTAATGGTAACCTGGTTTACATTGTAAGCAGTTTAATGCAAACCTGGTTTACAGTGTGGACATTTTAATGGTAACCTCGTTTACATTGTGAGCAGTTTAATGCTAACCTGGTTTACATTGTGATCATTTTAATGTTAACCTGGTTTACATTGTGAGCTTTTTAGTGGTAACCTGGTTTACATTGTGAACATTTTAATGGTAATCTGATTTACATTGTGAGCATTTTAATGGCAATCTGGTTTACATTGTGAACATTTTAATGCTAACCTGGTTTACATTGTGAACATTTTAATGCTAACCTGGTTTACATTGAGAGCATTTTATTGCTAACCTGGTTTACATTGTGAACATTTTAATGTTAACCTGGTTTACATTGTGAACATTTTAATGGTAACCTGGTTTACATTGTGAGAATTTTAATGGTAACCTGATTTACATTGTGAGCATTTTAATGGTAACCTGGTTTACATTGCGAACATTTTAATGCTAACCTGGTTTACATTGTGAACATTTTAATGCTAATCTGGCTTACATTGAGAGCATTTTAATGGTAACCTGGTTTACGTTGTGAGCATTTTAATGGTAAGCTGGATTACATTGTGAACATTGTAATGATATCCTGGTTTACACAGTGAGTATTTTAATGGTAACCTGGGTTACACAGTGAACATTTTGATGCTAATCTGGTTTAAACAGAGATAATTTTACAATTTTTCTCAATCACTTTGGCTAATTTTAACATTTTCTAAACTGCATGTACAATCATCACAACTGTTTCTTGGGACATCACAACTCTATACGGTTATAGGGTTTGTCTGCAAAATGTAGTAACTCACCCAAAACATTTAATTCATGCTTCAAAACCTAGTTACTGTGTCAGTAAATTGGCCAGTGCCACAAAAAGTTTATTTAGTGCCACAAAAGTTTCATTTTTCTCATCGTGTGAGCTGTACTGGTCAAAATGTTTAGATGTTTTTTCACCATGGCAGTCAACCCTGGAAATGTGTGTTATGTATAAATTTCAGTTTTGTTCTACTTTTTTGTCTAGATGAATTCTGGTGTGTATCACACTGAGCTTTTTAGATACCAGTTTCAACAGTGGTAAAAGTTTACTGGGAAAAGTGAATACTCTACAATTCTGTAGTACACAGAAAAAGGATATGCACATCTGTATGTATACAGTAATTATAGCAATGTGTTACATGTAAACAGAAATATGTTGTCAAATTATTGTCAATTTTTACATATTTCTTTTTACATATGTGAAGTAGCATATGTAGTGAGCTGAAAATACGCCACAAATTGACATCCATGAAAACAAATAAACTGCAACAATGAAAAATCCTGCGGTAGTTCTGTAAAAAACAATGAATTATACCTCCTCACAGTACATAACACTACAAGTTCCCATCTTCTTGGTGGACATCCTGTCACTCTTGTTGGTCTGGTCAGAGATTTCAATCACATCTAATGTTTGCGATGCACCAGGGGAAAAATCTCCTGGTGATTCCAATTTCATTACTGTCACCTGGCAGGTAATAAGCAAATATAGCAGATATCACAAATATTTCATGTCATAAATATTTATGGAATATACATGTATGTCTGACAGATTTTGATAATTGAATGGATCATTTTGCATGTGATGAAAGAAAGTTTAGAAGTTGTGAAGAGTATGACAATTTCACTGAGAATCAACTCATCAGTTTTGATCAGCAAGCCATGTGCATGTAGATATTGTGCCCATTGTAGACAGTTGTACTTACACTAACACATGCAATTTGCCTAAATGAATGAGAAATTCTAATCTGGTGTGAGCAAGAAACTAATTGTTCAGAGATTTGAACATTGTTTTGAAAAAAATAATTCTCATTCGAGAAATGAGCCAAAATGATTGAAAAAAACTAATACTAACCTGGTTTACACTGTGAGCATTAATGGTAATCTGGTTTACACAGTGAACATTTTGATGCTAACCTAGTTTACACTGAAATTTTTACAGTTTTTCTCAATCGCTTTGGCTCATTTTTATAACCGGGTTTACACTGTGAGCATGTTAATGGTGTATTGGCTGAGATATAATATCAAGTAAGTAGTGAAATTCAATTATTGATGGTTAACTCGGTTTACATCTGGGACTTGGAAGGCCAGTGGCCAATGCCTTTGGGTGTAACAGCATCTATCCCCCAAGTTCGTTGGCTTGATGGCTGTCTATACAATGTCCTTTTTGACCTTGTGACAAATAGCTAAGACATGAAGTACTGAACACACATCTGAATGCTGCATATTCACTTCATTTCGGATTAATTTTATTTTGCGTGGTGCTTTCCATGCTGGTCAATGCAGGGGAGATCTTGTAGGTGTGTGTGAGAGTGAATGGGGGGAAAAGGGCCAAGTTTAATCAACATGCCTCCTCTGTGTCCTTTCTCAAAGTCCTCCACCACATCCTGCCATCTCTGTCTAACAGCAGGACATCTTGTTACAGTCCTTCTCTTCAGGAGGCAATAAATGGTCAGATGTTTGTCCTGAATTAAAAATCTGTTGAATAAGAGACTGGGTTATCCTTATCTTATTGCATTGATAAAAAACTTATAATAACAATAAGGCACCTCAGGGGTTGTGGTTTATATACTACACTCACCTTGTTGCTTAAATAATCTATATACTATGGTCAGAGCTTAAATATACTACATATTATTGTCAGAGCTGAAATATACCATTTACTATGGTCAGGACCTAAATATAACATTTACTATGGTCAGAGCTTAAATATACCATTTACTATGGTCAGGACCTAAATATAATATTTACTATGGTCAGAGCTTAAATATACCATTTACTATGGTCAGGACTTAAATATAACATTTACTGTGGTCAGGGCTTAAATATACCATTTACAATGGTCAGGGCGTAAATAAACCAAATAATATGGTCAGGGCTTAAATATACCATTTACTATAATCAGGGCTTAAATATACTATATACTATGGTCAGGGCTTAAATACACCATTTACTGTGGTGAGGGCTTAAATATACCATTTACTATGGTCAGGGCTTAAATATACCAAATAATATGGTCAGGGCTTAAATATACCATTTACTATGATCAGGGCTTAAATATACTATATACTATGGTCAGGGCTTAAATACACCATTTACTGTGGTGAGGGCTTAAATATACCATTTACTATGGTCAGGGCTTAACTATACCAAAAAATATGTTCAGGGCTTAAATATACCATTTACTATGGTCAGGGCTTAAATATACGAAATAATATGCTCAAGGCTTAAATATGACAAATAATATGGTCAGGATTTTTTCTTGGCCCATTTCCAGTGAAAAACCATGAAACATGTTGAACAAACCAAAAATACTTTTTCATCTTCCATTTCAACATTAGTCTCAAAAGAGTGTCTGTAATTTGTACTTTTCTTTTATATTTCTGAAAATATCATAACGTAGTGGTAAACATAAACCCACCACAAAGTGTAAAGACATACATCATTAAACCATTGGGTTTTATTGTCACTGGATATGTAGTTTCACTGGATATATAGTGTCACTGGATATATAGTGTTACTGGATATAGAGTGCACTGGATATATAGTGCACTGGCAGAACAGAATCACTGAAATGAAACAAATCACATATGTACACATTAATACAGTGAGCACAACATTTCACACCATGTCCTATAATCTTTCTACAATATCAATGTGACAGCCACATAATAGTATAATTTTTTAACATTATTCTGTTTGTGAGATGAACCCGTTAGCCTACTCTCTCATTAAAGTTAGGGTGCGTTTGTAAGTAGAACAATGAACCATTCTTACCTTGATACATAATACATCATATTGCTGTAAAGGGGAACCAAACCTCTAGGGTAATGAAATGTCTATGGAGCCCATCCCACTGTGCCCCACCAGGACCCCGCAGTTGGAGGCACCTAGCCCTCTGTGTTTTATGTAAATCTAATCATCTGACAAGATACCACAGTCCTCTACAAATGGAACAACCAATAAGCAGCTTCCTTTCTCCCACGAATGCACCCCCTTCCATTCCCTATCTACATGTTTTAATAACCAGACAGTCAGTGATGTTATATTCTATCTACATGTTTTAATAACCAGACAGTCAGTGATGTCATATTCTATCTACATGTTTTAATAACCAGACAGTCAGTGATGTCATATTCTATCTACATGTTTTAATAACCAGACAGTCAGTGATGTCATATTCTATCTACATGTTTTAATAACCAGACTGTCAGTGATGTCATATTCTATCTACATGTTTTAATAACCAGGCAGTCAGTGATGTCATATTCTATCTACATGTTTTAATAACCAGACAGTCAGTCTGTGCCACTGAGTCTCAGGGGAAAAGCATAAACCAGTCATTTTTAAATCTGAATGGTGGTATTGACTAAGACAGACTGCCGTGTTTATGTATTATGTCTGCATGGTTCACTATGAACAACCATGTTACAGTTTTTCACATTCGCTATGGTACATTTCTCAAATCATCCTTAATGTTTGCAAACCAGTAAGTGCATTTCTCTAAGCAATCCATACAAACAGCACCACACAATGGATCACATCTCTCAAAAGTAAATACTTATATCAGTGAACATATCAGTGCCATCAGAATGATAAGTCCTTGTGTCATTGTTCACAAACAAGATAGTCAAAATGCTTAGCCATGTTGTCAATATAACAATGAACTCTGTATTCTCTGATGTAAACTATGCCTACGGTATTGATGACAATGATTGGAAATGCACAAGGCTGCACAATGTCAACAGTACAAAGTTATACATTACTATATGTGGGATATTGATTGCAACAGATTGGACTGGATTCACATTTATGCCTTTTCTGTTGGTCTGTCAACAAATTACAGTACAATGTCAATACGATACAGAAAATAAAAAGACAAGACTATTTTACAGCAAAAAAATACAAAATTAGAAATTTCAACATAGGAAACACCCCTTAGGCAGAACTGTACATGCAGTGCTGTATGGGGAATTACAGTACAATCTGTCTACTCCTCCTGACATCCCGGGCTGTCTACTCCTCCTGACGTCCCGGTCTGTCTACACCTCCTGACGTCCTGGTCTGTCTACTCCTCCTGACATCCCGGGCTGTCTACTCCTCCTGACGTCCCGGTCTGTCTACACCTCCTGACGTCCCGGTCTGTCTACTCCTCCTGACGTCCCGGTCTGTCTACTCCTCCTGACGTCCCGGTCTGTCTACTCCTCCTGACGTCCCGGTCTGTCTACACCTCCTGACGTCCCGGTGATGTCCTCACATGATGCATCCATGTCTTATCCAGCCTCTGTAGGCATCTGCTATGATGTCCTCACATGATGTATCCATGTCTTATCCAGCCTCTGTAGGCATCTGCTATGATGTCCTCACATGATGCATCCATGTCTTATCCAGCCTCTGTAGGCATCTGCTATCATGTCCTCACATGATGCATCCATGTCTTATCCAGCCTCTGTAGGCATCTGCTATGATGTCCTCACATGATGCATCCATGTCTTATCCAGCCTCTGTAGGCATCTGCTATGATGTCCTCACATGATGCATCCATGTCAGCTAGGACGGTCATCTGACTATGAGTCTGAGTATAGAAAATATGACAGATAATGACAGATTATGACACCTGGTTCAACCATTTTGCATTTAATGACTTATCCAATGAACTAATGCCTAGATATTTTGGGAGGGAAGACTATTCGACAGAATCAATATAATATATTTTGATCAACTTGATAATGTAATCAACTTGATAATGTAGGAAAAAGTGGACAATTGTACATAATCAATTGCATGAATGTACCAAAGCATTGGAATTTGTTTTCAAAAGAATGAGAAATTGAATTTATGATGTGCACAAGTGGCTAGATGAAGTGGAGGTTGAACAAGTAGTTTTGAGATTTTCAAATGTGATCTGAGAAATGTACCAAAGCAACTGAGAAAACTAATACTATGTATTACTGTATAAAGTATATTGAGACATTGTTCCAAAACACATCATGACACCATTCAAATTAATGTTTCATTTGTTTGCTAGCTAAATATTTCTTGTAGATTTAAGTTTTCCCAAAATATGTGGATAGTAATGTATTAGCTAGAAATATATTCTGATTTTTTTTGTTAAGGAATCAAAACAAATAATAACACTTAATTGTGAAATAGGGCCAAATCCAAACATTTATTAGCTTTGCATTGAGAAAGGTTGAATAATCCTACATTCAACTGTTGAGCAATTCAAACATTAATTTAAATATCATCAACAAAGTGCATTTAAACTGTCATGTCTTCATTTAAACGACGTAAAAAAGTGCAAACAATGATTCTAAAGTCAAGAGGGCATACAAATGCTACACTGGTGGACATATTAGTTCTGCAGCCCAGTTGTGACTTTCATTATTACACTGTTATTAGACTGCTTCAACTGTTTTTATACTGTTAAAAAAACTGGTCTGGAGCTATTCAGCCAAGCCTTTCCTTGTCAAGCCTGTTAAACTGTCTCTTCTGTCCCAGAGGTGATGGAGTCAATGTTGAGATTTAATTGCTCTATTTCTATTGAGAATATTCAGCTTACAAAGACAATTAAAATTAATTGGATATATACCATTTTAGCTTCATACAATAAATTAAGGATTTTTTTCTCTTTTATTTTCATACATCAATATAAGCGAAAGGAGGAAAGTCAGGAACAATAATGATGTTAACTTGGCCTTTGAAGGGAATAATATCGAAACTCACCACTTTCTGGAGAGAGAAAGAGGGGAAAGTATAAAGAGCATGCAATGAATTTGACTAGTTCTATATACATGTTATAGCATATGACATATAAAGCTAATAACTTCCTATGGAGCCAACATCTGAATGAAGTGTCCTCCAATGCAGGACATTTATTTTACCTCTGATTTCTACTCAATGGTAACATCAGTAGCCGACTCTGGAGTCATCCATGACCTATAAAATTATCAAACTATGATCAATACAAAGCAATTAAATTTCTTATACATCTCAGATATACCTCTCAGAATATATATACACACATATATATATATATATGTTCTGAACAGTGTATGGGGTTTTTATAGTAAAGATAGATGTTCTGAACAGTGTATGGGGTTTTTATAGTATAGATAGATGTTCTGAACAGTGTATGGGGTTTTTATAGTAAAGATAGATGTTCTGAACAGTGTATGGGGTTTTTACAGTAAAGATAGATGTTCTGAACAGTGTATGGGGTTTTTACAGTAAAGATAGATGTTCTGAACAGTGTATGGGTTTTTATAGTAAAGATAGATGTTCTGAACAGTGTATGGGTTTTTACCGTAAAGATAGATGTTCTGAACGGTGTATGGGTTTTTATAGTAAAGACAGATGTTCTGAACAGTGTATGGGTTTTTACAGTAAAGATAGATGTTCTGAACAGTGTATGGGTTTTACCGTAAAGATAGATGTTCTGAACAGTGTATGGGTTTTACAGTAAAGATAGATGTTCTGAACGGTGTATGGGGTTTTATAGTAAAGATAGATGTTCTGAACAGTGTATGGGTTTTTACAGTGAAGATAGATGTACTGAACAGTGTATGGGTTTTACCGTAAAGATAGATGTTCTGAACAGTGTATGGGTTTTTACAGTAAAGATAGATGTTCTGAACAGTGTATGGGTTTTTACCGTAAAGATAGATGTTCTGAGCGGTGTATGGGTTTTTACCGTAAAGATAGATGTTCTGAACAGTGTATGGGGTTTTTATAGTAAAGATAGATGTTCTGAACAGTGTATGAGTTTTTATAGTAAAGATAGATGTTATGTACGGTGTATGGGGTTTTTATAGTAAAGATAGATGTTCTGAACGGTGTATTGGTTTTTACAGTAAAGATAGATGTTCTGAACAGTGTATGGGGTTTTACCGTAAAGATAGATGTTCTGTACGGTGTATGGGGTTCTTACAGTAAAGACAGATGTTCTGAACAGTGTATGGGTTTTTACAGTAAAGATAGATGTTCTGAACAATGTATGGGTTTTTACAGTAAAGATAGATGTTCTGAACAGTGTATGGTAAGGAGAGGAGGTGTGGGAACGGCTGTCTGTCTATACTGTACTGAGCTATAATTAGCTCTGCATTATGTACATTACTGTGAGTCAGTTGGGGTTTAGGTCTGTTCCCCACAGGGATCTTTGAAGAGGTGTAGAGGTCTGTTCCCCACAGGGATCTATGAAGAGGGGTAGAGGTCTGTTCCCCACAGGGATCTATGAAGAGGGCTAGAGGTCTGTTCCCCACAGGGATCTATGAAGAGGGGTAGAGGTCTGTTCCCCACAGGGATCTATGAAGAGGGGTTTAGGTCTGTTCCCCACAGGGATCTATGAAGAGGGGTAGAGGACTGTTCCCCACAGGGATCTATGAAGAGGGGATTAGGTCTGTTCCCCACAGGGATCTATGAAGAGGGATAGAGGTCTGTTCCCCACAGGGATCTATGAAGAGGGGTAGAGGTCTGTTCCCCACCGTGATCTATGAAGAGCAATGTAGGTCTGTTGTCCACAGGGATCTATGAAGAGCAATATTGGTCTGTTCTCCACATTCATCTATAAAGAGGGCTAGAGGTCTGTTCTCCACAGGAATCTATAAAGAGGGGTAAATGTCTATTCCACACAAGATGCGTTTCTTTTGCTTTCTCAGGGAGATAAAATGTGTTAATGTGGGGTCAATGTTTAAACCAATTGTTTGTCAGCTTTTCTCTTTTCATTAGCTACAACACTGTCAGCGTTATGGGGCATGCACAAGCTGCTTTAAAACTGTAACTGATGGCCTGTTCTTTTTGGTAAATGAACTGAAATTGCAGCATATGAAATGGCAACAAGAACAAAGTTTGGAGATATGCTAATAACCTAAAGAAATTAATCATTAGAATTATATCTATTCTAACAGTTTTTTTTTACTTGTGGTCTAGGATTATACTGGATGAGAATAGATAATTTAATTAATTAGTTAATTCTTCATAGTGTTTGATATGAAATGTAGACATACACACACACAAGCACTTCCCAAATTACACATGCATACACACGCACTTAGTTAATTTAAAAGTAGTAACCATTAACAGATACTAACTGTGAAAGCCTGCGAAAACAAGCTATAGTTAAACTACTACTACTACCACCATTACTACCACCATTACTACTACACTCATTATACCCCAGTATTGCCCTCCCAAGAACCAGATAGCATTGTCCTCCCAAGAACCAAATAGTATTGTCCTCCCAAGAACCAGATAGTATTGTCCTTCAGGAACCGATACTCAGTATTATCCCCTTAAAACCATAAGAGTTAACTTCTTCATGTCACCCATCTCATCATTCTTGAAAAATGCTTTTAACTGGGTTATTTGGCTCTCCTTGTATGATAATCCTTTTGGGTTCCATCTACCCTCTGTGGAATTTGAAAGGGTTCCATCTACCCTACATGGAACTTGAAAGGGTTCTGCCTGGAACAAAAAGCTTTTTATCTGGAACAAAAATATGTTTTACCTCCAAAAAAGGGTTCTTTAAAGGGTTGTTTGATTGGGACAGCCAAAGAGCAGCTTTTGTAAACATCCTACAAACTGAACACAGGTACATATTATGTTACCAACCAACCTGGGTACAAATAGAGCCTGTTTGGCCAAGTCAAATAGAGCATGTTGGTCCATGTCAAATAGAGCCTGTTG